>JASDDO010000031.1:187076300-187288864 GCA_030015575.1 Agapanthus africanus
CGCGGACACGTAAGAAATAGCGAGACTATAGCTCCTTTTGAAAACCTCTTGTAAATCTTTTAATGTATACAAAGTACTCAGGTACTGTCCTCAGATCAGTCTTGTTCGGCTACTACATAATATAGTTCCCATCATGAAAACAAAAGGGCTCAAGAGCAAAATCAGCCTCAAAAGGCGTATCCAACAATCACGTTTGTCTGGTGCGCACGGAAAACAAAATCCACTTCATATTCCACGAATATGCACACAAGCAAAACTAGGTGCAACGGGTGTGGACGAAAGCATCTGTCCAATACAACTGGTGTGCATGACAATAACAACTAGTGCATCTATAGTGCACGAAAATCTTGATCCAGTGCAACTACCATGCACGAACGAAAACCCCAATCGAGTGCATCAGGTGTGCATAAAATCCAGTACCCAGCACCTAATATGTGCAAAAAATCCGACCCAAGCGCGTCAGGTCTATAAAACATCTGGTGCGGTAGCATGCACGAATACGAACATCAAGTGCAAACGCGCACAAAAACACAATTCTGGTAACACAAATGCTCAAGACATAAATCGGGTGCAACCAAGGCACGGAGTATAAATCTGGTGCAATCAATGCACGAAATAACAATCTAGTGCAACAAATGCACAAAATACCAATCAGGTGCATCCAGTGCACGAAATACAAAGCCAGTGCATCCAGTGCACGAAATACAAATCCAGTGCATCAAATGCACGGGAACTCACCAATAACTCAAATGAGTATGAAAACTACAACGAGTGTGCCAAGGTGTATAAAAATCCTAAACGTGTGCAACTGCGTTCACAAAACACATATCAATGCACTGCAAGCATATGTGAGCTTTACCGATTGCAGAAATCAAATCGAGTGCGTACTACATGCACAAATCAACTCAACTATATGAAATCCATGAAATCATAACCACGTGCAGCTAGGGCACAAAACCGATATCAAGTGCAATAAATATGAACAAATCATAAACCAATACCACGGTGTGTAAAACGTATATCAAATGCAATAACTATGCACAAATGTAAATACCTAGTAGGTGCAGCCAAGGTGCACGAAAAAAATATCATGAAACTCAATCATCAAAACTCAAATCCAAGCGATATAAGCGTGACACTCGGATCACAAACGCAAATCGCAACAAATGACATTGAGGTATGCTTCTTACAATGTCGAAAAAAATGTTAGTGCGCCCAAAACTGGCAGAGCAAGAACATCCACTTGCCCCCTGCTCATAGTATGGCGTCCTCCGTCTCTGGGTCCTCATTTCTATGTGGATTACCAGTCTCTCAATACATTGGCTCATCGGCCCGGTCAGGTGTGGTAAGGAAAACGATTCCGCTTTAGTACTCCTCTGGTCATCTTGTTAGTGTATATGCCCTAGAGGCCATTACTATATCATACTAGTATGTATATTACTTGATGGAAGCTTGGGATATTCACCTTGTATTGACAATCTTGCTCAAAATAGTAGTATGCTACTTGGTTTGTTTCTTCTTTAATGTGTTCATGTGTTTCTTTTAGCATATCGTCTTTACACATTAGTGGAGCCCTTAGGATCTTTGCTTGATTACCAGTGTTGTGATGGCAGTCACACTCGTGGGGGCTGGGTAATCCATAAGCACATCCTTATGCAGGTCCCTAGTCACAGGACTATCGAGATAGGGCATCGATACTCCTGGGTATACTAGCGTATGCGCTTCTCATCCCAGCTTGGGAGACGGCCTGTCCCACAGCCGTCAGTACGTCGTACTTGTGATAGTATGCGGGTGCTCGTTAGGTTACGAGTACACTAGACAGGACTCGTCGGGAACTGTTGGTTGGTATTATACCTATCGTTAGTTGTCGGTTCCCAGGTGACATGAGTACAGCTTAGTCCGTTGACTTGACACTGTCACTTCGCCTCGAGTGTGTTCCCACTGTACTTTGATTACTACCCTACCACGGCTCAAAGGAGTCGTGCAAACAGGTAGTTTTTGGGTGCAGTCCCGAAGCACTTAGAGGTAGTGACGGTTAGACAGGATTCGTCTCTCCAGGTATTGGGGGTTGATATCGCGCTGTGTCTAGGAGCCATTACACAAAGTCCCTGGCCAGGGCAAGCGAGATAGACGGGTAGGTTTCCAGTGTTATCTCATGGTGTTCTGGGCTACACTCCGGCACAACTTGTACCGCTATTAGGGGACTGACGTTTTCCGCCCCCTAGGCCCGCCATGCGATGTTCTTAGACGAACAGACCGGACTGTACGGAGACTGTCATATTCAGGCTCAGTAGGAGTTCAGATGGGTTTACCTCATCAGTCTTCTTATCGGCATCTACCTGGGGACCGTTACGTATAGCTAGTGCCGCTTGCGGTCTGTGGTTAAATCCACTGCCAGCGTAGTGTTGAGTCTTTAGAGTCCCACACAAAGGGTTATTCGCCTTTAGGCAAAAAGAGTAGAGGTCGCATGGTTTAGCGACAGGGTTCGTTCACATCCGAGCACTTGTGCACGTTTTGTGTCCGGACAGCTTATACTAGAGGGCTTTGGTTTAATCCGGATCCTAGTATATGATTTGGGATTGGTTTTATCTCATTGTATTCGTGTTCCTCGGAACACGGATACGGGTGTGTATGCAAAGTTGACTGAGGCAGAGGCAGAGGACTTTCATTAGGGTTGATGACCTTTGTCATTTTCTTAACCCTAATGTTTATGTGTGAAATATGTTTTATTAATATTAGTTAATTATAATTGTGCATGGTTAGGGTTGTTGACCATTTGACTATACTTGACTTGTTGACCTAGGTTGACAAGTTGACCATCATCATTCCATATGAAAGATGCTCTTTGATCCTAGCAAAAGCATTTAATGTGAAATGATAATGGTCATTTCTGGATTAACCATCACAATTATCTTTAGCTAATTATCTATTTTTCATAATTCACATATATATGAGAAGGTTGCATTATTCTTCTCATTCTATCATTTTCATTCTCTCCCCTCCTCTTCCTCTCTCTCTAGCTCTCCCCTCTCATGAGTTGAGAACCTTTCGAGCTTGGGATAAAACCCTCAAAAATACTCTATACTCTTTCTAAGGTCCTAGTTTTAGCACACAAAGCACCTTAGTTACTTCTAGTTTGAAGTTGGAGCCAAAGGTAGAGGCCCTCGGGTGTATCTTTCTTCGGCAAGAGAAGGCGACGAGACGATCCGTTCTTTCACTCCAAGGAGCAAGAAGAGAAGGACTTGATGACCTAGGTATAACCCCATTCCCGAGTAGCTAACTCTTTTAGCTTTGGTAGTTAGTTTTGTTTAGCAAAGATCCCTCCTTTACATAGTCCATGTTGCCTAGTGTTGTAAAAATCCGATTTTTCATAACGTTTCCACCTCCCCGCAAGCACCGGGGTGGGCAACGTGGACTTACAGTGTATCAGAGCCTAGCTAAACACAAACTAACTAGTTTGCAAAGTATCTAGAACTTCGATAGGAAAAAATCGCAAAACACATTTTCAAAAACCCTAGTTTCTGCCGATTTTTATTTCTACTTTAAAAATAATAAATCATACATGAAAAGTCGGCTCAGGATTTTCTAAAGACACCCACCAAAAACAATCCACTGAACCGGTCAAAGTGCCGCGGTTCCGCGGCAAGAACATGCTTCTTGCCGCGGATCCGCGGCCGTGGACCGAGTTTGGTGCAGTGTACTTAGTTAGAGGTTTTGGGATTTTTAATATAGTTTGTTTCTACCCAGATTTTCTAGAGAACAAGTTAGTTCTTGGGGTGGTCACAAATCCGTATTTTTGATCGAATTTCTTTACACTTTGGCTAATGGGTTATATCTGTGATGTGATATATGTATTAAACGTCTGCTAATCGCTATACGTCGATTAGTGGGGGTTATACATATCTGTGATCTGTAATGTTGATGGTTTATGTATATGAATTCGTTGGATTGTCGCGGATGAATAGCAGGGGGGTTGTGAGATGAGAGTTTTCTTATTCTTTCAATTCTTGTAATATGTAAATTTGATGTAATATTATTTGTATGGCCGCACAGCCGGGTCGGGGTTGTAGCCGTCATTGTATAATTTCTTTTTACTGTTTTTGCTCTTAGGATAGACCCAAGGAGGGGTGCACAAACTACCGGGTATCTCGAAGTGCCGAGTGGCCTACTCACGGTGTTGAGGGAGGTTGCTTCGCTTCAGGTACTTTGCGGGTAGTTTGTCGCACCCGTAGGGGTCTAGGGTGAGGTTTGTCTATTCATCGCGGCCGTGTAATCCGCTCTTCGTTACAGGCTCCTACGAAATGCGGATTTCTAGTATATCCAATGTATTCATCTGTGATCTGGAATGGCTATCATTGCATGTGACGAATGTTTATATATATCTATATGATATTTATTTAGGCGTTGCTTGTGTTTTGCATCCGCGCTAGTCCGGCCCCCGCTCTGTCGTTAGTTAAGTAACCTAATGGGTGATGACGGGACCCCGTGGAGAATGGGGATGGCATAAGCATACGCCATATTTTGGTTGTTTTCTGCAATGGTAGGATTAAATGATGGGACGCATTGGAATTAATGCAAGAAAAAAATAAACCAAGTAAAAGTCGATGGAACACTTTTAAAACCACTCTGTTCTTTTCAAAACCAAATTTTAAATGCGGAGCTTGAACCACTCCTTTTTGAAAGCTATCCCGTTCCTTTGATTATATCAAGTTAACTACGTTCACGGTTTCGCCAAAACCATTCGTAGCCCTCCGTCGTTTCACATGAATGGTCAATAAGTATTCAAGCTATGTTTGTTGGCCAAAGTCAAGACATAGTGATTGGTAGCTATTGGGTATTCATGTGCAGCATAGATAGATGTGTTGGTTTGGGGCAGTCGTTCTACCTTGTTGGCCAAAGTCAAGGGTATGTGTGGGTGAGCTCAAATTAACCTGGAGAATGACGGGTAGAACTTGACAGGTTACTTATGATTTGTTGGCCAAAGTCAAGGTCATAAGAGCATGGGGCAAAAATCCACATCGGGAGTTTCAAAAGAACCGAAACTTGCTAGTGCTGCATACCATTTGGAGTGTGATAATTCTGATAGGATTCCTTCAGTTTTGTCACGCGATGATATTTGGATCCCGATCCTACTGTGAGTATAAGCTACTCCTCCGGAACTTTCTCACTTAACGATCAATGCTATAAACCAAGTAGGTGTCTAGAAAGGTGTTAGCGGGGCTACGCCCATAGGGAAAAGAGGTTATTTAATTAAGGAAATTCGTGAAAGCGTTGGAAAACCTCCGTCGAAGTACCGACACTGGCCTGGCTGAACGGTTAAGCAAGTATTGTACGGTGAGATTTATCCCGACTAATTCTTCCTTTATGGTTTGAGGAGGGATTTGAGAGACAGTGGGAGCCATCCTGTTTAGACAAATTAAAAACCACTCTAAACTTGCAAGAGCATCATGCTAAAGTGTTTCTTCTCTCTCTCTCCTAATTGCAGCGACCATTTATCATGACTGGACTTAAGTTACTTCTAGATAAAACCATACTGACAGGGCCAAACTACAAAGATTGGCTCAGGAATGTCAAAATGACAATCACTTATGACAAGTTGGGGTATCTTCTTACCACCAAAACTCCCCCTGTCCCAGGTCCTAAAACCAACGTCGCGGATAGGGAAATCCGTAAGACCTGGGAAATCGACTGCGCGAAGGCCAAGTGCCTCGTGCTTGCCTCTATGGACAATGAACATCAGAGGAGGCACGAGAATATGGACCTCGAATCCATATTTCTCCATACAAAAGAAATGTATGGAGAGCAATCTCGTATCGCCAGATACGAAGTGTCGAAGAAGTTTTTTTCGGCAAGATTGGTCGTCGGATCAAGGGTAGCGGAACACTTGCTTAAGATGATTGGCTACATAGAGGAGCTCGCGGACCTTGGGACCACGTTGGAGAATGAGCTCTATACGGACTTGATTCTTCAGTCCCTTCCTTCCACTTACGCCCAGTTCATCCTGAACTTCAACTTGCAAGAAAAGGAAGTTGAACTTTCAGAGATCCTCAATATGCTGAGGAGTGCAGAGGGCACCTTACAGAAAGGTAGGGAAACATCCACTTTGTTTGTAGTAGGATCTTCCTCTTCTAGGTCCTAGACGAAAGCCAAGGGAAAGATGAAGAAAACCCCCGCCAAACCAAGGGGCGGTATCAGTAAAGTGGATACGAAAGGAAAGCAAAAAGCAACAAAGGTAGCAGGGAAGCTTATGGATAAGGAAGAATGCTTTTACTGTGACAAGAGTGGACACTTGAAGAAAGATTGCAGGGCTTGGAAGGCCAGAACACAGGATCTGAAGTAAGTTGCGGCTTCACCTTCAGGTGTGTATGTTATTGAAAACTGTCTATCAAAAAACTCTATGTCATGGGTATTGGATACCGGATTAGGATCTCATATCTGTAATTCTTTGCAGGCGTTGAGAAAGTGTAGGTTTTTGAAGGCAGGTGACATGACCCTCAAAGTTGCAAATAGAGCTAGCATGGATGCTGAGGCCGTGGTGGACGATCACCTGGGAATGTCAGATGGACATGTTTTGGTTTTACGTAATTGCTTTTTTGTACCCAATGCAACTTGTAATATCGTTTCTGTATCTTTGATTTCTAAAGAAGGTTATGAATTTGCGTTTGTAAGTAATGTTGTAAACATTCACCTTAATCAAGTTCTGATTGGGTCAGGTACATTGAGCAATGGTATATACGTATTAAACCAACCACAGATTTTCAATGTCCAGAATACACACAAAAGAAAGTCTCCGGAAACAAATCAGACTTTCTTATGGCATTGTTGACTGGGTCACATCAATGAGAGAAGGTTGATGAAGTTACATACAGAAGGATATTTGGATCCGTTCGAATATCAATCATATGCAACTTGTCAATCCTGTCTCAAAGGAAAGATGACAAAGACTCCGTTCACTGGACACGGAGTAAGAGCGAGCGAGCTCTTAGGACTCGTACACAGCGACGTGTGCGGTCCAATGTCTACGCATGCACGAAGCGGTTATTCTTACTTTATTACTTTTACGGATGACTTTTCAAGATACGGTTATGTCTTCTTGATAAAACATAAATCCGAAGCCTTTGGAAAATTCCAGGAATATAAGAATGAAGTAGAAAAACAAACAGGCAAAAGTATCAAGATAGTGAGATCTGATCGAGGTGGTAAATACTTGAGTGCCGAGTTCCTGGATTACTTAAAAGAGAATAGAGTTCTCTCTCAGCTTACTCCTCCATACACTCCGCAACATAACGATGTATCGGAGAGACGGAACCAAATCCTATTGGATATGGTACGGTACATGATGAGTAACGCTGAGTTGCCGCGATCATTCTGTGGATATGCACTAGAATCAGCTGCATACCTTTTGAACCGAGTTCCAACTAAGACTTTGCCTACTATACCATATCAGATGTGGTGTGGGAATAGACCCTATCTTAATCACATTAAGACATGGGGATGTCCATCTTTTGTCAAAAAGCAGCATGCGGACAAGCTCGAGGCACGCTCGGTACACTGCAAGTTTGTGGGATATCCAAAGAACTCCGAGGGATATTTCTTCTATTGCGAAGAGGAACAAAATTTTTTTGTTTCTCGTCGTGCCCACTTCTTGGAAACTGAGTTTTTCGAAAATCAGATGAGTGGGAGCGCAGTAGAACTGGAAGAAATTCCAGAACCATGAGCTATTACTGAAAGCTTAGTAGAACCAGAGGGTTCGAAAGATCAGGACATTCCTACGCCGCTCCGCAGAAGTAGTAGGCAGTCTCATCCGCCCGAGAGATACTATGGTTTTCTCATAGACGGGGATAGAGAGGATTGCATCATTGATAGTGATGAGCCGACTAGCTTCCAGCAGGCCATTCAGAGCATTGAGTCGGTAAAATGGCTGGATGCAATGCGGACCGAAATGGAGTCCATGTACACCAACAAAGTATGGACGTTGGACATTGCTCCAGATGGGGTAAAACCCGTAGGATGCAAGTGGATCTTCAAAAGGAAGATTGGTGTAGATGGACAGGTTGAGACCTATAAAACTAGACTTGTTGCAAAGGGTTTCCGTCAAAGACCTGTCTTGGACTATGACGAAACCTTTTCTCCAGTAGCTATGCTGAAATCCATTCGGATCCTTCTTGCCAATGCCGCCTTCCACGATTATGAGATCTGGCAGATGGACGTAAAGACCAGTTTTCTAAATGGAAATTGAGAGGAGTGTGTCTATATGTACCAGCCAGAGGGTTTCATTCAGAGTGGGAGCAGCGGAAAGGTGTGCAAGTTGCTTAAGTCCATCTATGGACTAAAGAAGGCATCGCGGAGTTGGAACATCTGTTTTGATTAGACGGTCAAAGAATTTGGCTTTATCAAAAATCCAGATGCACCATGCATCTATAGTAGATTTGTAGCAAGAACTGTTGTATTCCTCGTATTATATGTGGATGACATTCTCTTGATTGGAAATGACATTCCTATGCTATAATCTGTCAAAGGGTTCTTGTCACACATGTTCTCCATGAAAGACCTGGGTGATGCCTCATATATTCTGGGGATCTGGATCTATCGTGACAGATCCAAGAGGATATTAGGACTCTCACAGTCCAGGTACATCGACACCATACTGAAAAGATTCAGTATGGATGATTCCAAGCACGGTAATCTACCGGCTTGTCACGGGATCACCCTTTCCAAAGAGATGTCTCCCAAGACTGATTTGGAAAGGGATCGCATGTCTATTATACGCTACGCTTCTGCGGTAGGCTCTATAATGTATGCGATGTTGTGTACCAGACCAGATGTAGCTTATGCACTAAGTGTGGTAAGCCGGTATCATTCAAACCCTGGGGAGAAACACTGGATAGCGGTAAAGAACATTCTCAAGTACCTTAGAAGGACTAAGGAGATGTTCTTCGTGTATGGAGGAAAAGACCTCCAGATCGAGGCCTTTGCTGACTCCAGCTTCCAGAGTGACAAGGATGATTCCAAGTCCATGTCGGGTTATGTCTTTACCCTCTATGGAGGGGCAGTGTGTTGGAAGAGTTCCAAATAGGAAACCGTTGCTGACTCGACGATGGAAGCGGAATACATCGCTGCTGCAGATGCGGCAAAAGAAGCTGTCTGGATAAGGAAGTTCCTAACGGAACTTCAGGTGGTTCCGTCCATTGTTGATCCAGTACCTCTGTATTGTGACAACAACGGGGCTATAGCTTTAGCGAAGGAACCCAGGTCCTATCAGAAGTCTAGGAACATCTTGAGGTGGTATCACCTGATCAGGGAGATCATGGGTCACCAGGAGATCGAGGTTCAGAGTGTTGCTACGGAAGATAACACTCTGATCCATTCACGAAGGCCTTACCCGAGACTCAGTTTGAGCGGCTGATCGAGATGATAGGTCTTCGATACGCCAGTACATGGCCTTAGTGCAAGTGGGAGATTGTTAGTGTATATGCCCTAGAGGCCATTACTGTATCATACTAGTATGTATATTACTTGATGGAAGCTTGGGATATTCACCTTGTATTGACAATCTTGCTCAAAATAGTAGTATGCTACTTGGTTTGTTTCTACTTTAATGTGTGCATGTGTTTATTTTAGCATATCGCCTTTACACATTAGTGGAGCCCTTAGGATCTTTGCTTGATTACCAGCGTTTTGATGGCAGTCACCCTCGTGGGGGCTGGGTAATCCATAAGCAAATCCTTATGCAGGTCCCTAGTCGCAGGACTATCGAAACAGGGCATCGATACTCCGGAGTAGACTAGCGTATGCGCTTCTCATCCCAGCTTGGGAGACGGCATGTCCCACAGCCGTCAGTACGTCGTACTTGGGATAGTATGCGGGTGCTAGTTAGGTTACGAGTACACTGGACATGACTCGTCGGGAACTGTTGGTAGGTATTATACATATCGTCAGTTATCAGTTCCCAGGTGACATGAGTACAACTTAGTCCGTTGACTTGACACTGTCACTTCGCCTCGAGTGTGTTCCAACTGTACTTTGATTACTACCCTACCACGGCTCAAAGGAGTCGTGCAAACAGGTAGTTTTTGGGTGCAGTCCCGAAGCACTTGGAGGCAGTGACGGTTAGACAGGATTCGTCTCTCCCGGTATTAGGGGTTGATATGTCAAGGAGAGCCATTACACAAAGTCCATGGGCAGGGCAAGCGAGATAGACTGGTAGGTTTCCAGTGTTATCTCAAGGTGTTCTGGGCTACACTCCGGCACGACTTGTACCGCTATTAGGGGACTGACGTTTACCGCCCCCCTAGGCCCGCCATGCGATGTTCTTAGACGAATAGACCGGACTGTACGGAGACTGTCACATTCAGGCTCAGTAGGAGTTCAGATGGGTTTACCTCGTCAGTCTTCTTATTGGCATCTACCTGGGGACCGTTACGTACAGCTAGTGCCGCTTGCGGTCTGTGGTTAAACCCATTGCCAGCGTAGTGTCGAGTCTTTAGAGTCCCACACAGAGGGTTATTCGTCTTTAGGCAAAATGAGTAGAGGTCGCATGGTTTTGCGACAGGGTTCGTTCACATCCACGCACTTGTGCACGTTTTGTGTCCGGACAACTTATACTAGCGGGCTTTGGTTTAAGCCGGATCTTTTGTTGGAGATAGGGCCCTCAGAGTCAATTATTGGATCACAGGCACATGATTGCAATGATTGAGGGAGGACCTATCCCGGTAGGACAGTCTCACTCGAGATGATAGTATGCTATCTGGTTTACCTTTATCATCGTGTACTGCTTCAGGTGACCTTACAGGTCGCTATTACACGCTGATAGAGCCCATAGGATTCTTGCTTGACTGCCAGCAGTATGATGGCGATCATATACGTGAGAGCTGGTGGTCTATAAGCACATCCTTAAAAGGTCCCTAGTCGTTGGAGTTTCGAGACAGGGCATCGATTCTCCAGAGTAGACTAGTGTATACAGTCGAGACCCCGACGAGGGGCAGTGGCCGATCTCATAAGCCACTGGTGTCAGTTGGATCACCTAAGATTTATACAGGTGCTCATTGGGTTATGAGTACACCGGACAGGACTCGCCGGGAACATGCTAGTTGGTCTTATACCTGACGTTAGATAGCAGTTCCCTGGTGACATGTGTACATGTTAGTTCATCGACCTGGGGATCGTCATTTGTCTCGTGTGAGTTCCCACTGTACTTTGATTACTACCCTACCACGGCTCAAAGGAGTCGTGCAAACAGGTTTTAGTTGGGTACAGTCCCGAGCCACATGGAGGCAGTGAGCGGATCTTCAGGGGTTCGTCTCTCCCGGTATTGGGGGTGAGGTCGCGCTGTGTCTAGGAGAGCCATTACGCAAAGCCCTCGGCCGAGGCAGGAGATTTACTGGTAGGTATTCCAGTAGTATCTCAGGGTGTTCTGGGCTACACTCCGACACGACTTGTGCCGCTTTTGGGGGTCTGACTTTTACCAACCCCCTAGGCCCACCATGCGATACTCATAGACGAACGGACTGGACAGTACGAATATTGTCACTGACAGGCTCAGTAGTGTGTCAGGATGAGTTCGCTCATCGACGTCCCTTTTGGTCAATAGCTGGTGGCCCGTCATGTATTGGCTTATACCTCTGACGTACTAGTGGTTAAATCCACAGCCATAGTATTGACGAGTCTTTAGAGTCCACCGCACAGACAGTTACTCAAGCTTTCGGGCGAAACGCTGTAGAGGCCGTATGGAGATATGGCAGGGTTCGATCAGATACGTGCGGTATTGCACGGATCAGGATCGTGTTAGTGTATATGCCCTAGAGGCCATTACTGTATCATACTAGTATGTATATTACTTAATGAAAGCTTGGGATATTCACCTTGTATATACAATCTTGCTCAAAATAGTAGTATGCTACTTGGTTTATTTCTACTTCAATGTGTACATGTGTTTATTTTTGTATATCGCCTATACACATTAGTGGAGCCCTTAGGATCTTTGCTTGATTACCAGCGATGTGATGGCCGTCACACTAGTGGGGCTGGGTAATCTATAAGCACATCCTTATGCAGGTCCCTGGTCGCAGGACTATCGAGACAGGGCATCGATACTCCGGAGTAGACCAGCGCATGCGCTTCTCATCCTAGTGTGGGAGACGGTCTGTCCCACAGCCGTCAGTACGTCGTACTTGAGATAGTATGCGGGTGCCCGTTAGGTTACGGGTACACTGGACAGGACTCGTCGGGAACTGACTAGTTGGTATTATACCTATCGTCAGTTATCAGTTCCCAGGTGACATGAGTACAGCTTAGTCCGCTGACTTGACACTGTCACTTCGCCTCGGGTGTGTTCCCACTGTACTTTGATCACTACCCTACCACGGCTCAAAGGAGTCGTGCAAACAGGTGGTGGTTGGGTGCAGTCCCGAAGCACTTGGAGGCAGTGACGGTTAGACAGGATTCGTCTCTCCCGGTATTGGGGGTTGACATCGCGCTGTGTCTAGGAGAGCCATTACACGAGTAGTCCCTGGCCAGGGCAAACGAGATATACTGGTAGGTTTCCAGTGTTATCTCAGGGTGTTTTGGGCTTCGCTCCGGCACGACTTGTACCGCTATTGGGGGACTGACGTTTACCGCCCCCTAGGCCCGCCATGCGATGTATCAGACGAACAGACCGGACTGTACGGAGAATGTCACACTCAGGCTCAGTAGGAGTTCAGATGGGTTTCGCCTCGTCAGTCTTCTTATCGGCATTACCTGGGGACCGTTACGCACAGCTAGTGCCGCTTGCGGTCTGTGGTTAAACCCACTGCCAGCGTAGTGTCGAGTCTTTAGAGTCCCACACAGAAAGCTTTTCGCCTTTAGGCAAAAGAGTAGAGGTCGCATGGTATTGCGACAGGTCGCATGGTTTTGCGACAGGGTTCGGTCACATCCGTGCACTTGTGCACGTACAGTGTCCGGACAGTTTACACTAGCGGGCTTTGGTTTAAGCCAGATCCTAGTGTACCTTATGGGATTGGATTTATCCAGTTTGCATTCGTGTTCCTCGGAACGCGGATGCGGGTGTGTATGCACAGTTGACAGGGAGGCACAGACAGCGGATTCTCATTAGGGTTGTTGACAGTTGACCGTTGACTTTTTGACTTTTTGCTCAACCCTAATGAGAATATGATATGTGATTAACTATTATATTAATTAAGTATTATGGTGACTTGGTTGTTGACTTTTGTTGACTTTTGTTGATTTGTTGACTTTGTTGACCGGTTGACTAGGCTTGACTAGTTGACCATCATGATAACCATGGCTATCATTTCATGCCAAAGACTTTTACTTGCTTGCTCATTTGAGTAAAATGAGTGCATGACATGATAATGTTATGGTTGCTTCAACCATCACATAAGACTTTTATTGATATGATGAGTTATGATTACTTTGGATTATGAGAGGGTGAGAGACAAAAGAGAGCCTCATTCTTTCTTGCTCATTCTCTCTCTTGTTCTTGAGCTCTCTATTTTGCTCTCACCCTCTTGCTCTTGTTCCCTCTCTTTAATCTATGGTTCATATCTCTCATGAGTTGAGAATCAAGAACCATAGATAAAATCCCTTTCTATTTCTTCTCTACTCATTCTAGTTCACTAGGTTTAGCAAACCAAGTGAACTAGTTTTCTTCAAAGAACGAAGAAGGAGCTAAAGGTTGGAGCTTTCAAGTGGATCTATCTTCGGCGTACAGAGACGACGGGAAGGAGCCATCGGACCACCATCGGAGCTTGAAGACGAAGGAGTTCAAGACAAGCTAGGCATAACCCCTAACCGAGTAGCTAGAAACTCTTAGTTAGGATGTTAGATAGATGTTTAACCAAGATCCGGGTTATAGGTCCATGTTACCACCTCCGTAAAAATTGTTATTTACCAAATTCCGCATTCCCGAAAGTACCGGGAGAGGTAGCATGGACTTACAGTGGTATCAGAGCCTAGTTAAACTCTATCTAACTTGTTAGCAAGTAACTAGAAGATCGATCAACGAAAAAGTCCCGAAACAAAACCCCAAAATTTGCAGTTTCTGTCGATTTTTCTACTGTTCAAAAGTTGATTATTTTAACACCTAAAATCGGCTCAGGCTTTTCTGTGTGCACTCACCAAAAATCGTCCAACGTTCGAGTCAACGAGCCGCGGAAACGCGGTGGGAGCACGCTCCCGCCGCGGATCCGCGGCCGAGTCGACTCGGCCGAGGTCAATTTTTGGTGCAATGTTTTTATGGGGGTATTTGGGGATTTTTAGAATATATATTTTCTGCCCAGATTTTCCAGAACGAAAATTTCCTTTTTGGGGTCCCGAAAATCCGTATTTTTGATCGAACTTCTAAAAGACTTAAGCTAACGGGTTTTCTGTAATGTGATATTTGTATTGAACGTCTACTAATCGCTATATGTCGATTAGTGGGGGTTATACAAATCTATGATCTGTAATGTGCTGGAATGTGTATATAAATATGTTGGATTGTCGCGGGTGAATAGCCGGGGGTTGTGAGACGAGAGTTTTCTTTTCTTGCAATTCATGTAAATTTGTAAATTGATGTAATAATTATTTGTATGGCCGCACAACCGGGTCGGGGTTGTAGCCGTCATTGTATAATTTCTTTTTACTGTTTTTGCTCCTAGGATAGACCCATGGAGGGGTGCACAAACTACCGGGTATGCCGAAGTGTCGAGTGGCCTACTCATGGAGATGAGGGAGGTTGCTACGCTTCGGGTACTTGGCGGGTAGTTTGCCGCACCCGTAGGGGTCTTGGGTGGGGTATTGGCTATTCACCGCGACCGTGTAATCTGTTTTTGTTACAGGCTCGTACAAATTACAGATTCCTAGTATATCTAATGTATTTATTTGTGATCTGAAATGTTTATCATTGCAGTATATCTATATATGATATTATTTAGGCGTTGCTTATGTTTTACAGACGCGCTAGCCCAGCCCCCGCTCTGTCGTTAGTTAAGTAACCTAACGGGTAATGACGGGGCCCAGTGGCGAATGCGAATGGCATAAGCGTACGTCATATTTTGGTTGTTTTCTGCAATGGTAGGATTAAATGATGGGACGCATTAAAAGAACTAATGCAAGAATATCACGCATTAAAAGAACTAATGCAAGATAATAAACCAAGTTAAAGTCGTTGGAACACTTTCGAAAAACCACTCGGTTCTTGTCAAAACAAACTTTTAAAATACGGAGTTTGAGCCACTCCATTTAAAAGCTATCTCGTTCCATTGACTAAATCAAGTTCACTACGTTCACGGTTTTGCCAAAACCATCCGTAGCCCTCCATCATTTCAGTTAAATATTCGGTAGTATTCAAGCTATGTATTTTGACCTCACGCCAAGGCATAGTGATTGGTAGCTGCCGGATATTTATCTGTTGCATGGATGGAATGCGTTGGTTTGAGACAGTCGTACTGCCATTTTGGCCTACGTCAAGCGTATGTACGGGTGGATTCAAATTAACCTAGATAATGATGGGACGAACTTGACATGTGACTTATGACATTTTGACCTCACGCCAAGGTCATAAGAGCATGGGGCAAAAATCCACATCGGGAGTTTCATAAGTACTGAAACTTGCTAGATTTGCATACCATTTGGAGTGTGATGATTCTGGTAGGATTCCTTCAGTTTCGTCACGCGATGATATTTGGATCCCGATCCTACTGTGAGTATATGCTACTCCTCGGGAAATTTCTCGCTAAACGATCAATGCTATAAACCTAGTAGGTGCCTAGAAAGGTGTTAGCGGGGCTACACCCCCAGGGAAAAGAGGTTCTTTAATTAAGGAACTTCGCGAAAGCGTTGGAAAACCTCCCTCAAAGTACCGACACCAGCCTGGCCGAACGGTTAAGCAAGTATTGTACGGTGGGATTGATCCTGACTAATTCTTCCTTTATGGTTTGAGGAGGGATTCGAGAAACAGTGGGAGCCATCCTGTTTAGACAAATTAAAAACCACTCTAAACTTGCAAGAGCATCATGCTGAGTGTTTCTTCTTCTCTCTCCAAATTGCAGTGACCAATCATCATGACTGGACTTATGTTACTCCTAGATAAAAACAAACTGACAGGGCCAAACTACAAAGATTGGCTCAGGAATGTCAAGATAGCAATCACTTATGACAAGCTGGGGTATCTTCTTACCACCAAAGCTCCCCCTGTCGCTGGTCCAACTTCCAGCGTCGCGGATAAGGAAATCCGCAAGACTTGGGAGATTGATAGCGCGAAGGCCAAGTGCCTCCTGCTTGCCTCGATGGACAACGAACATCAGAGGAGGCATGAGAATATGGACATGGAATCCATATTGCTCCATACAAAAGAACTGTATGGAGAGCAATCTCGTATCGCAAGATACGAAGCGTCGAAAAAGTTGTTTTCGACAAGAATGGCCGTCGGATCATCAGTAGCCGAGCACGTGCTAAAGATGATCGGCTACATTGAGGAGCTCGCTGACCTAGGGATCACATTGGAGAGTGAGCTATATACGGATATAGTTCTCCAGTCCCTTCCTTCCACTTACGCCCAGTTCATACTGAACTTCAACTAACAAGAAAAAGAGGTTGAACTTTCAGAGCTCCTCAACATGCTGAGGAGCGCAGAGGGCACCCTACAGAAAGGTAGGGATACATCCACTTTGTTTGTAGGAGGATCATCTTCTTCTAGGTCCAAGGCGAAAGCCAAGGGAAAGAAGAAGAAGGCCCCCGCCAAACCAAGGGGCGGTGTTAGTAAGGTGGATACGAAGGGAAAAGGTAAAGCAACAAAGATAGCGGGGAAGCTTGTGGATAAGGAAGAATGCTTCTATTGTCATAAGAAAGGACACTGGAAGAATGATTGCAGGGCCTGGAAGGCCAGAACACAGGAATTGAAGCAGGTTGCAGCTTCAGCTTCAGGTGTGTATGTTATTGAAAACTGTCTTTCAATAAACACTACTTCCTGGGTATTGGATACCGGATCAGGATCTCATATCTGTAATTCTTTGCAGGCGTTGAGAAACCGTAGTGTTTTGAAAGCAGGTGACATGACCCTCAGAGTTGCGAACGGAGCTAGCATGGATGCTAAAGCCGTGGGGGACTATCACCTGGGAATGTCAGATGGACATGTTTTGGTTTTGCGTAAATGCTTTTTTGTACCCAACGCAACTTGTAATATCATTTCTGTATCTTTAGTTTCTAAAGAAGGTTATGAATTTGCGTTTGTAAGTAATGTTGTAAACATTCACCTTAATCAAGTTTTGATTGGGTCAGGTACATTGAGTAATGGTATATACGTGTTAAACCAACCACAGATTTTTAATGTCCAGAATACACACAAAAGAAAGTCTCCAGAAATAAATCAGACTTTCTTATGGCATTGTAGATTGGGTCACATCAATGAGAGAAGGTTGACGAAGTTACATACAGAAGGGTATTTGAATGCGTTCGAATATCAGTCGTATGCCACTTGTCAATCCTGTCTCAAAGGAAAGATGACAAAGACTCCGTTTACTGGACATGGAGTAAGAGCGAGCGAGCTCTTGGGGCTCGTACACAGTGACGTGTGCGGTCCAATGTCTACACATGCCCGAAGCGGACATTCTTACTTCATTACTTTTACGGATGACTTCTCAATGTATGGTTATGTCTTCTTAATGAAACATAAGTCTGAGGCCTTTGGAAAATTCCAGGAGTATAAGAATGAAGTAGAGAAACAGACCGGAAAAAGTATTAAGATTCTAAGATCGGATCGAGGTGGAGAATACTTAAGTGCCGAGTTCCTGGACTATTTAAAAGAGAACGGAATTCTCTCTCAGCTTACTCCTCCTTACACCCCGCAACATAACGGTGTATCGGAGAGACGGAACCGCACCCTATTGGATATGGTGCGGTCCATGATGGGTAACGCTGAGTTACCGCGATCATTCTGGGGGTATGCGCTAGAATCAGCTGCGTACCTTTTGAACCGAGTTCCGACTAAGACTGTGCCTTCCACACCATATGAAATGTGGAGTGGGAAGAAACCCTATCTTCAATATCTGAAGATCTGGGGATGTCCGGCTTTTGTCAAAAAGCAGCATGCGGACAAGCTCGAGGCACGTTCAGTACTGTGCAAGTTTGTGGGATACCCAAAGAACACCAGGGGGTATCTTTTCTACTACGCAGAGGAACAAAAAGTCCTTGTTTCTCATAATGCCCACTTTCTAGAACACCAGTTCTTAGAAAAGGAAATTAGTGGGTGCGCAGTAGAAGTAGAAGAAATTCCAGAACCACGGACTAATACTGAAAGTTTAGTGGAACCAGAGGGTTCGGAAGAACAGGACATTCCTACGCCGCTCCGCAGGAGTAGTAGGCAGTCTCATCCGCCCGAGAGATACTGCTGTTTTCTCATAAACGGGGATAGAGAGGATTGCATCATAGATTATGATGAGCCTACTAGCTTCCAGCAGGCCGTTCAGAGCGTTGACTCAGTGAAATGGCTGGATGCAATGCGGACCGAAATGGAGTCCATATACACCAACAAGGTATGGACGTTGGACATTGCTCCAGACGGGGTAAAACCCGTAGGATGCAAGTGGATCTTCAAAAGGAAGATTGGTGTAGATGGACAGGTTGAGACCTATAAAGCTAGGCTGGTAGCAAAGGGTTTTCGTCAAAGACCTGGCTTGGACTATGACGAAACCTTCTCTCCAGTAGCCATGCTGAAATCCATTCGGATCCTTCTTGCCATTGCTGCCTTCCACGATTATGAGATTTGGCAAATGGACGTAAAGACAGCTTTTCTAAATGGAAATTTAGAGGAGTGTGTCTATATGGACCAGCCAGAGGGTTTCATTCAGAGTGGGAGCAGTGGAAAGGTGTGTAAGTTGCTTAAGTCCATCTATGGACTAAAGCAGGCATCGCGGAGTTGGAACATCTGCTTTGATGAGACGGTCAAAGAATTTTGCTTTATCAAAAATCCAGATGAACCATGCATCTATAGTAGATTTGTAGCGAGAACTGTAGTATTCCTCGTTTTATACGTGGATGACATTCTCTTAATAGGAAATGACATTCCTATGCTACAATCTGTCAAGGGGTTCTTATCACACAGGTTCTCCATGAAAGACCTGGGTGATGCCTCATACATTCTGGGTATCCGGATCTACCGTGACAGATCCAAGAGGATATTAGGACTTTCACAGTCCAGGTACATCGACACCATACTGAAGAGATTCAGTATGGAAGATTCCAAGCGCGGTAACCTACCGGCTTGTCACGGGATCACCCTCTCTAAAGAGATGTCTCCCAAGACTGATTTGGAGAGGGATCGCATGTCTATTATACCCTACGCTTCTGCGGTAGGCTCTATAATGTATGCGATGTTATGTACCAGACCGGATGTAGCTTATGCACTGAGTGTGGTAAGCCGGTATCAGTCAAACCCTGGGGAGAAACATTGGATAGCAGTAAAGAACATTCTCAAGTACCTGAGAAGGACTAAGGAGATGTTCTTGGTGTATGGCGGAAAGGACCTCCAGATCGAGGCCTTTGCTGACTCCAGCTTCCAGAGTGACAAGGATGATTCCAAGTCCATGTCGGGTTTTGTCTTCACCCTAAATGGAGGGGCGGTGTGTTGGAAGAGTTCCAAACAAGAATCCGTTGCAGACTCGACGATGGAAGCGGAATACATCGCTACATCTTATGCCGCAAAAGAAGCTGTCTGGATGAGGAAGTTCTTGAAAGAACTTCAGGTGGTTCCGTCCATTGTTGATCCAATACCTCTGTATTGCGACAACAACGGGGCTATAGCTTTAGCGAAGGAACCCAGGTCCCATCAGAGATCCGGGCACATCTTGAGGCGGTATCACCTGATCAGGGAGATCGTGGATCGCCAGGAGATCGAGGTTCGGAGAGTCGCTTCAGAAGACAACACTGCATATCCATTCACCAAGGCCTTGCCCCAGACTCAGTTCGAGCGGCTGATCGAGATGATAGGTCTTCGATACGCCAGTACATGGCCTTAGTGCAAGTGGGAGATTGTTAGTGTATATGCCCTAGAGGCCATTACTGTATCATACTAGTATGTATATTACTTAATGGAAGCTTGGGATATTCACCTTGTATATACAATCTTGCTCAAAATAGTAGTATGCTACTTGGTTTATTTCTACTTCAATGTGTACATGTGTTTATTTTTGTATATCGCCTATACACATTAGTGGAGCCCTTAGGATCTTTGCTTGATTACCAGCGATGTGATGGCCGTCACACTA
Organism: Agapanthus africanus; assembly: GCA_030015575.1. Taxonomy (NCBI): domain Eukaryota; kingdom Viridiplantae; phylum Streptophyta; class Magnoliopsida; order Asparagales; family Amaryllidaceae; genus Agapanthus; species Agapanthus africanus. The sequence continues at coordinate 187,096,544 of JASDDO010000031.1, forward strand.
GTGGGGCTGGGTAATCTATAAGCACATCCTTATGCAGGTCCCTGGTCACAGGACTATCGAGACAGGGCATCGATACTTCGGAGTAGACCATCGCATGCGCTTCTCATCCCAGTGTGGGAGACGGTCTGTCCCACAGCCGTCAGTACGTTGTACTTGAGATAGTATGCGGGTGCCCGTTAGGTTACGGGTACACTGGACAGGACTCGTCGGGAACTGACTAGTTGGTATTATACCTATCGTCAGTTATCAGTTCCCAGGTGACATGAGTACAGCTTAGTCCGCTGACTTGACACTGTCACTTCGCCTCGGGTGTGTTCCCACTGTACTTTGATCACTACCCTACCACGGCTCAAAGGAGTCGTGCAAACAGGTGGTGGTTGGGTGCAGTCCCGAAGCACTTGGAGGCAGTGACGGTTAGACAGGATTCGTCTCTCCCGGTATTGGGGGTTGACATCGCGCTGTGTCTAGGAGAGCCATTACACGAGTAGTCCCTGGCCAGGGCAAACGAGATATACTGGTAGGTTTCCAGTGTTATCTCAGGGTGTTTTGGGCTTCGCTCCGGCACGACTTGTACCGCTATTGGGGGACTGACGTTTACCGCCCCCTAGGCCCGCCATGCGATCTATCAGACGAACAGACCGGACTGTACGGAGAATGTCACACTCAGGCTCAGTAGGAGTTCAGATGGGTTTCGCCTCGTCGGTCTTCTTATCGGCATTACCTGGGGACCGTTACGCACAGCCAGTGCCGCTTGCGGTCTGTGGTTAAACCCACTGCCAGCGTAGTGTCGAGTCTTTAGTGTCCCACACAGAAAGCTTTTCGCCTTTAGGCAAAAGAGTAGAGGTCGCATGGTATTGCGACAGGTCGCATGGTTTTGCGACAGGGTTCGGTCACATCCGTGCACTTGTGCACGTACAGTGTCCGGACAGTTTACACTAGCGGGCTTTGGTTTAAGCCAGATCCTAGTGTACCTTATGGGATTGGATTTATCCAGTTTGCATTCGTGTTCCTCGGAACGCGGATGCGGGTGTGTATGCACAGTTGACAGGGAGGCACAGACAGCGGATTCTCATTAGGGTTGTTGACAGTTGACCGTTGACTTTTTGACTTTTTGCTCAACCCTAATGAGAATATGATATGTGATTAACTATTATATTAATTAAGTATTATGGTGACTTGGTTGTTGACTTTTGTTGACTTTGTTGATTTGTTGACTTTTGTTGACTTGTTGACTTTGTTGACTGGTTGACTAGGCTTGACTAGTTGACCATCATGATAACCATGGCTATCATTTCATGCCAAAGACTTTTACTTGCTTGCTCATTTGAGTAAAATGAGTTCATGACATGATAATGTTATGGTTGCTTCAACCATCACATAAGACTTTTATTGATATGATGAGTTATGATTACTTTGGATTATGAGAGGGTGAGAGACAAAAGAGAGCCTCATTCTTTCTTGCTCATTCTCTCTCTTGTTCTTGAGCTCTCCATTTTGCTCTCACCCTCTTGCTCTTGCTCCCTCTCTTTAATCTATGGTTCATATCTCTCATGAGTTGAGAATCAAGAACCATAGATAAAATCCCATTCTATTTCTTCTCTACTCATTCTAGTTCACTAGGTTTAGCAAACCAAGTGAACTAGTTTTCTTCAAAGAACGAAGAAGGAGCTAAAGGATGGAGCTTTCAAGTGGATCTATCTTCGGCGTACGGAGACGACGAGAAGGAGCCATCGGACCACCATCGGAGCTTGAAGACGAAGGAGTTCAAGACAAGCTAGGTATAACCCCCTAACCGAGTAGCTAGAAACTCTTAGTTAGGATGTTAGATAGATGTTTAACCAAGATCCGGGTTATAGGTCCATGTTACCACCTCCGTAAAAATTGTTATTTACCAAATTCCGCATTCCCGAAAGTACCGGGAGAGGTAGCATGGACTTACAGATCGGACGGTTTGTACTAGTGGCCGTATGGATATATGGCAGGGTTCGATCTGATACGTGCGGTATTGCACGGATCAGGATCGGACGGATATTACTAGCCGGCTTTGGTTTATGCCGGATCCTAGTTTAGTACAGTGTAGATTTTGTCTCATTGCATTTGTACCCGGTCGGAATACAGATGCGGGTGTGTATGCGCAGTATCGGGGTTTTTCCTGTAATTTATTACGGGACCAGTTTTCTGAGGTTGCCAGTTTGCATTCCGTTCCGGCCGGTTTTCCTTTGTTTTTTCCCGGCCGGACTTTTCCAATGGAGGGGGTAATTTGCAGTTTTGCAAATTACATTTGGGGAGGGGGTTTCTTGCATATGTGGGATTATGATATGACCATCATCATTTTATTCTCTTTACATCACTTGCATTGTTTATGATGGTTATTGTGAAGAGATTGATTTGGTTAATGATGTGAGGTTTGCTTTGGATATGGTCACCTCTTACCTTTTACTGCACTCACCTCCCAATGTATTAGTTTTGATTCCCTCCACCATTTCCTTATGATGAATGGCCGGCCACATTTTTTTGGGGAGAGGAGAGAAAATGAGAGGGTTCATTTTGTATGAGGAATTCATTTTCATCTCATTCTTCTTGCTACTAAATTTCTTACATCACTCCAAAGTTCATTCCTTCGATCCCTCCATCAAGGCAACATAACCCCAAAGAGACAAAGCACTACACATTCTACAGCAAATCTTGGGCACGTTGACTTTCCAGTTTCGTGCCCAAGTTGCCTCGGCATTGAGGTGGGAGCCCGTAAAAGACGCAGGCGATGTGGTGCCCTTCCGGCGAGGAGGCGACGATATGGAGACAGGACTTTCCGCGGGAGATTGGGACGATGACGAGAAGACCGGAGGACTCGGATCACTCGGTATATCTCTCATCCCCTCTCTTGTTAGCTAGTATCGGTTAATGGTTACGATCCGGGTATATTGTCCGCGGTAGCGCCAGTTTAAAGTTAAGAAAAATTTTGATTCCGTGTTTTGGCCTCGGATAGACGGTCGGGGCGCTGCCGTGGCGCAACTTGGTATCAGAGCCACGCCATTAACCTTGTCTAGCTTTGTCTAATGTGTTTTACATTTCCGATCGACCAAAATTCCAAAAAACGCGTTTTCTTTACATCAGTTTTCTGTTGATTTTTTTCTTTCTCAAAAATTTTTTCAGGTTGCAGAAAATTGATGTACTGGAAAATTTAAGGCTACTGTAGAAATTCGACAGAGTGATTCCCTAGAGGGAGCGTGGAACCGCGGCCAAACCCCCCCTTAGGCCGCGGTTCCGCCGCACTATGATCAGATCACTGTGTCGTTTTTCTTCAGTTGCTTTCTGGGCTGATTTTAGGGCTTTTGGAACATTAATTTTGGGCCCAGAATTTCTTGATGTGCTACAGTAGTACTTAGGGGCCCACTTGTTAAAATTTGATCGATCGGATATTTTAAACACATTGGTTCACAGTATTTACATTATATCTGCGACCGTGAATGTCACTTGATCGGTAAATCCTGTCTAACTGCTATAGCCCGGTTGGACGGATTTGCGAACATAACATTCACGTTGATGTCTTGTGATTTTGCTGTGATGTTGCGGATCGGTCATGGGGGATAGCCTGGATGCAATGTTAGTACAGTTTTGTTTTATATGTACATTTGATATTGCGGGGCGAGCGTCCGACATGTGGCCTGCCGTCACTGCCTGTTTGTATTATTCTTTTGGGGCACGACCTGGTTGCGGTCGATGTACCCGTTGTATGTATATTTTACTTTCTGTACTAGGATTACCCCGCGGAGGGGTGCACGGATAGCCGGATTCTAGAGGGCAACGGGCCCGCATCTCATGGCATTGAGACGGAGGGGGCTTCACTCTAGGATTGGCGGGCTATTCGCCGCACTCGTAGGGGGTACAGGTTGACCCAGGAGGGGTGCCCAAGTTACCGGATTTCGTGAAGTGTTGGGTGGTCCATTCACGGTGCTGAAGGGGGCTGCCTCGCTTCAGGTTTTGGCGGGTGACTTGCCGCGCCCGTAGGGGTCTAGGATTTCATTGCACAGGCTATCCACACGACCAGGGGAACGTCGGGTTTCAGCAGCGGCTCTGTGAAACCCGGGGCTTCCAGATATCTGTATTGTTCTGTGATGCTGCACTTTTCTGTGATGTTGCATTTTATCACGCCTTGAGCGAATATAATATATTGGTATATATATTAGTAGATGTTGTATATGTTTTGCATCCGTGCTAGTCCAGTCCCCGCTCTATCGTTAGTTAGCTAACCTAACGGGTAATGACGGAACCCAGTGGCTAATGCGGATGGCATATACATACATCAGTATATTTTCGTTCTTTGTGGTGTGATCAATTGATGGGACTGCGTTGATTCGGATCAATGCAAGTTAAAAACAAACCTATTCTGATGTTGTTGGAACACTTTTCAAAAAGCTGTTATTGCAAGGATGTTCACTTTTGTTTTGCATCGTGGTATTCATTTGGAATATCCCGCTCCTCAGTCGACGAGGCAAGGGCCGGGATCCCTTCACCGGGAGTGACCCCTTGGACAAAAGTTTGCGTCTGGGCAATAACTTCACTATAGCCGATTACTTTTGCTTTGCATCGTGGTATTCAGTTGGAATACCCTGCACCTCAATCTACAGGGAAAGCGCCGAGATCCCTTCACCGGGAGTGACCTCTTTAGTAAAGGTTTTCGTCACTATATTTTTATAAAAAGTTATCCAGTTCCTTCAACGATATCAAGTTCATTACGTTAAAGGTTTTTCGCCAAAAACCGGTCGTAGCCCTCCGTCATTTCAGATTAGTATTGCTTAGTATTCGCGCTGCGTTTGTCGTTGCTATTCGCCGAGGCGTAGTGTGCAGTAGCTTTGTTGTGCTAATCTGTCGCATGGATATGTGGATTGGTTAGGACAGTCGTACGACTTTGTTGATTATTCGTCAAGGGTCGTGCGGGTGGGTTTAACGCAATCAAGATAATGACGGGCTGAACTTGACTAGGACCTTTTGATTTGTTGATTATTCGTCAAGGTTACTTAGGTACTAGGGGTAAAAATTACATCGGGAATTTCTAGAGAAACTGAAACTTGCCAGGCATGCGCATACCTTCTGGAGTGTGGTGACTTGAGTGGATTCCGTCAAGTTATCATGCGATGATAGTTGGATCCCGATTCCCACTGATGAGTTGGTTTACTCCTCGGCTGATCCCGACTAATTCTTCTTTCAGGTTTGGGGAAGAATTTGACGTTACAGTGGGAGGTTTCCAGATTAGATAATGTGATAACCATTCTGATCTAGGTTAGAGTGCACGCTGAGTGTTTCTTTTCTCTCTCTCTTTGGCAGCGACCATTGACCCGACCCTAGACTATGACTCAGTGACCAAGTTGACCGAACCTTCTTAACACTGGCTTTTGGATTGTCAGAGTTGCAAACCTCATTGCCACTCCTACTTTTACCCTTTTCTCCAGGACACCCCGTATTACTACGAACGTCCACTTCCATTGGACAAAACCATCGTATGGTTATATACGAACTCGAAGGACTTCGAGGATGGTTTCTGGTTCTGGAGAAAACGAATAGGATTATTCAGTTGTCTTTTCTTTTCACCTTCTCTCATTGCGAGTACTCCTTGGTTTAAGAGATAGTACACCTATTACGCAAATTGGATAGTCTTCTTCCAAACCATAGGGAGGTGCCGAACGGTGGGGAATGAAGAAAACCAATTAGCATAATGATGGTGTACAGAAGGTATTAAGTTAAGACAAAGCAAGGGATTAGTAAGAGGGCAAAGTAAATTGCGACTGCTATTCACGACCGAACCAAGTATTTCTTCGCCAATCCTAAATCACCTTTGTATTTCTCCAGGACACTCCGTATCACTACGAAGATCCCAAGTTTATTGGATAATCCATCGTATGGTTATATACGAACTCGAAAGGAACTTGTTCCAGTTCGGGGATGGATTCTCGTTCAGGAGAAATAGGAATATGGTTTATTCGGTTGTCTTTTATCTTCACCTTCTCTCGCATTCCGAGTGCTCCTAGGATTAGGACAGTACACCCATTATGCTTATTGGATAGTCTTCTTCCAAACCATAGGCTGGTGCCGAACGGTAGGGAAGGAAGAAAACCATTTGGCCTAAAGGGGTGTGCAGAAGGTAATGACTAAAGTCATATAAAGGGATTTGGAGAGATAGCAAAGAGATATAAGGTTACAAATGTGAATCTGGATAATGGAAGAGGCATTACTAGGAATACCAGGATACCCCATCGAAACATTTCGGTGTTTCAAGTTTCACTGTGTACTGTTAAAAGAAAACTGATTTCCCGATTAGACACTTGCTCCAGGGTATGTATTTACCAGGTTGGATTCTCACATCTGTATGGTTTTTACAGATGATGAGTGGGAGTAAGTTATTGGGAATTAGGTGACCATCCTCATTATATCGGGATTCGTTGTAATTGGTGATATTTGAGGAAGCCACCTGGGTTGTTTGCCGGTCGGCAAATATTTGGTTTTGAATATCCGTTGCTATGCACCAATTTCAAATTGATATATATATGTACGTCTATTTTCATAGAGTGAGACATACCTTTTTGAAATTATGTCTATGACATTTACCTATATCAGTGGATGGTTAGGTAAGGAGCATTGAACAGCGGTGTAATTCTTCTTAACCATTAGTACAGTTTTCAACCTACGACACACAGTGAATGAGTTATCAGACTTAAGGAACTTGTACAGAGTATTGTATGTTGTCCAACGTCCTTCAGGATAGAGGGGTTGGTCCTCGTACTATATTCGGTTTACTTATGACTTCTCTAGTTTTTAGACAGCTGTTTCGTGGAAACACAGGGTCCGAATTTTGAGAAGTTATAGGTATTTGAATAAAGTAGAGAACCAAGCATTGCAAGTATCGGGATTCTTCAAAGTGATCGAAGATGTAGATACTTGTGTATGGTGTTCAGTTGATAGTAATGATTAAGAGAACTTGCTTCTCTTTCAGGTTACTCATAATTGGAAGCATTCCTAAGTTGAATAACGCTGATCGGCCTCCTTCCATTTAGTTGACATGCACTGGAGACAGCTGCATGATTTGAATCTGGTTCCAATTAAATCAGTGCCTCTGTTTCTATATTGGATATAGAACAGGTCATATCTTGACATTGTTAAGGTACGGGGAGTTGTCCGGCTTATCCTTAAAAGCAGACTCTGGATAACTCAAGGCACGTTTCTGTAATGGCTGTTTGTGGGTTGACCCGGGCTATGACGAGTGTTGACTTTCTACCATCTGGAAGATCAATAGTGATATTGTTCTTGACTCACCACAATTTAAAAGAAATGGATTTTTCAGAAAACAGTAGTGGGAGTATGGTAGAACTGGAAGCGATTCTAGAACCGCAAACGATTACTGAAGATTTCATAAGAACCTAAAGATTCAATCTGGCTTGACATTCCATTAGCCACTCCGCAGATATGGTGGGTAACCTCAGGCACTCGAGAGGTACATCGGTATGCTCAAGGACGGTGGCAGGGAGGTTCTTGTTTACCCAGACTTGCCATTGCTGTTGTTCCAGACTGTGAGACCCGGCAGGAGGATGAGTATAGCGTCGTTCTAAACTAGCTTTAGAAGTGTACGTCCATATGACTATGCCAAAGGGTTGTCGTAGTCAGTGGGAGCAGCGGAAGCATTGGTGGACAGGTAGCTTATGTCTATTTACAGACTGAAGCAGATATAGCAGAGATAGATCATCTATTTTTGATGTGAAGTCATAGGTTTGACTTCATCAGAATAGGGGATGGATCTGCTAAGGAGGTAGTATGGTGTAATGTCCTGGTATTTGGATGACATACACAGAGTAGGAAGTGATATTCCTATACTACGATCGGTTATACTTTGGTTGTCACACAGTGGTTTCTCCACACAGGACTTGGATATTATATCAGACATTCTGGTTACTAGATTTATGGTTTTAGATCTAGATTTGGGTGGTTTTCTAATCTGGGTACCTTGACAGCATTCTATGAGTATTTAGAATGGAAGACTCCTGGCATGGTAGTGTACCTGCAGGTGATGGAGTCACCCTCTCTAAAGGTGTCTTACAGACTAAAGGGGAGAGGGATACACATGATTGACAGATCACTTGCTTAGGCAATTGAGTCAATCATGAGATGTCAAGTACTACACCAGATGTTGTTCTTGCAGTAGGTGCAATAAGTTGATATTAATCCAATCATGGAGAAACAGTCGGAAGCAGTTTTAGAACATAAGTTGATGTTCTAAGGATGTGATAACGACAGCCTCTTTTCGGAGACGGTTATCATTCCAGGCTTCCAAGGTGACATGGATGGCATAGTGGCTATCAGAGTTATAGTTTCTCCTTCTGACGAGGGGCAGTATTTTAGACAGGTGGTCCAAGGCAATACTGAGGGAGGCATGGCGCTGGGTACTGATTAAGTTCAGTTATCGATACAGCCTTAGAAGTTTGGATTTGGAGTTCATTTATGAGCTAGGTCCCATCAGATATCCAGACATACTCTAAGACTGGTATTGCTCATTTCAGGAGATGGCTTTCTCTGCGAACTTGAGATATAGAGAGACATAGAAAGAAACATCACAGCGGATCCACTCACTGAGGCTATTCCTCGAACGCAATAGTTTCGCAAACGAGCTTTGTGAGACTGACCAGTAGAGGAGTTGGGTGTTCGGTATCACACGGGCTGTGAGTATGCGACATCGCAATAATTCGCCTTGAGTGCAAGTGGGAGATTGTTGGAGATAGTGCCCTCAGAGTCAATTATTGGATCACAGGCACGTGATTGCAATAATTGAGGGAGGACCTATCCCGGTAGGACAGTCTTACTCGAGATGATAGTATGCTATCTGGTTTACCTTTATCATCGTGTACTGCTTCAGGTGACCTTACAGGTCGCTATTACACGCTGATAAAGCCCGTAGGATTCTTGCTTGACTGCCAGCAGTATGATGGCGATCATATACGTGAGAGCTGGTGGTCTATAAGCACATCCTTAAAAGGTCCCTAGTCGTTGGAGTTTCGAGACAGGGCATCGATTCTCCAGAGTAGACTAGTGTATACAGTCGAGACCCCGACGAGGGACGGTGGCTGGTCTCATAAGCCACTGGTGTCAGTTGGTTCACCTACGATGTATACAGGTGCTCATTGGGTTATGAGTACACCGGACAGGACTCGCCGGGAACATGCTAGTTGGTCTCATACCTGACGTCAGATAGCAGTTCCCTGGTGACATGTGTACAGGTTAGTTCATCGACCTGGGGATCGTCATTTGTCTCGTGTGAGTTCCCACTGTACTTTGATTACTACACAACCACGGCTCAAAGGAGTCGTGCAAACAGGTTTTAGTTGGGTACAGTCCCGAGCCACATGGAGGCAGTGAGCGGATCTTCAGGGGTTCGTCTCTCCCGGTATTGGGGGTGAGGTCGCGTTGTGTCTAGGAGAGCCATTACACAAAGCCCTCGGCCAAGGCAGGAGATTTACTGGTAGGTATTCCAGTAGTATCTCAGGGTGTTCTGGGCTACACTCCGACACGACTTGTACCGCTTTTGGGGGTCTGACTTTTACCAACCCCCTAGGCCCGCCATGCGATACTCATAGACGAACGGACCGGACTGTACGGATATTCTCACTAACAGGCTCGGTAGGGTGTCAGGATGAGTTCGCTCATCGATGTCCCTTTTGGTCAATAGCTGGTGGCCCGTCACGTATTGGCTTTTACCTCTGACGTACTGGTGGTTAAATCCACAGCCATAGTATTGACGAGTCTTTAGAGTCCACCACACAGACAGATACTTAAGCTTACGGGCGAAACGCTGTAGAGGCCGTATGGAGATATGGCAGGGTCCGATCACATACGTGCGGTATTGCACAGATCAGGATCGGACGGTTTGTACTAGTGGCCGTATGGATATATGGCAGGGTTCGATCTGATACGTGCGATATTGCACGGATCAGGATCGGACGGATATTACTAGCCGACTTTGGTTTAAGCCGGATCCTAGTTTAGTACAGTGTAGATTTTGTCTCATTGCATTTGTACCCGGTCGGAATACAGATGCGGGTGTGTATGCACAGTATCGGGTTTTTTCCTGTAATTTATTACGGGACCAGTTTTCTAAGGTTGCCAGTTTGCATTCCGTTCCGGCCGGTTTTCCTTTGTTCTTTCCCGGCCGGACTTTTCCGATGGAGGGGGTAATTTGCAGTTTTGCAAATTACATTTGGGGAGGGGGTTTCTTGCATATGTGGGATTATGATATGACCATCATCATTTTATTCTCTTTACATCACTTGCATTGTTTATGATGGTTATTGTGAAGAGATTGATTTGGTTAATGATGTGAGGTTTGCTTTGGATATGGTCACCTCTTACCTTTTACTACACTCACCTCCCAATGTATTAGTTTTGATTCCCTCCACCATTTCCTTATGATGAATGGCCGGCCACATTTTTTTGGGGAGAGGAGAGAAAATGAGAGGGTTCATTTTGTATGAGGAATTCATTTTCATCTCATTCTTCTTGCTACTAAATTTCTCACATCACTCCAAAGTTCATTCCTTCGATTCCTCCATCAAGGCAACATAACCCCAGAGAGACAAAGCACTACACATTCTACAGCAAATCTTGGGCACGTCGACTTGCCAGTTTCGTGCCCGAGTTGCCTCGGCATTGTGGTGGGAGCCCGTAAAAGACGCAGGCGATGTGGTGCCCTTCCGGTGAGGAGGCGACGATATGGAGACAAGACTTTCCGCGGGAGATTGGGACGATGACGAGAAGACCGGAGGACTCGGATCACACGGTATATCTCTTATCCCCTCTCTTGTTAGCTAGTATCGGTTAATGGTTACGATCCGGGTATATTGTCCGCGGTAGCGCCAGTTTAAAGTTAAGAAAAATTTTGATTCCGCATTTTGGCCTCGGATAGACGGCCGGGGCGCTGCCGTGGCGCAACATCTTTGTATATGATTTGGGATTGGTTTTATCTCATTGTATTTGTGTTCCTTGGAACACGGATACCGGTGTGTATGCACAGTTGACTGAGGCAGAGGCAGGGGACTTTCATTAGGGTTGATGACCTTTGTCATTTTCATAACCCTAATGTTTATGTGTGAAATATGATTTATTAATATTAGTTAATTATAATTGTGCATGGTAATGATTGTTGACCATTTGACTATACTTGACTTGTTGACCTAGGTTGACAAGTTGACCATCATCATTCCATATGAAAGATGCTCTTTGATCCGTGCAAAAGCATTTAATGTGAAATGATAATGGTCATTTCTTGATTAACCATCACAATTATCTTTAGCTAATTATCTATTTTTCACAATTCACATATATGTGAGAAGGTTGCATTATTCTTCTCATTCTATCATTTTCATTCTCTCCCCTCCTCTTCCTCTCTCTAGCTCTCCACTCTCATGAGTTGAGAACCCTTTGAACTTGAGATAAAACCCTCAAAAATACTCTCTACTCTTTCTAAGGTCCTAGGTTTAGCACACCAAGCACCTTAGTTACTTCTAGTTTGAAGTTGGAGCCAAAGGTAGAGGCCCTCGGGTGGATCTTTCTTTGGCAAGAGAAAGCGACGAGACGATCCGTTCTTTCACTCCAAGGAGCAAGAAGAGAAGGACTTGAAGACCTAGGTATAACCCCCTTTCCGAGTAGCTAACTCATTTAGCTTTGGTAGTTAGTTTTGTTTAGCAAAGATCCCTCCTTTACACAGTCCATGTTGCCTAGTGTTGTAAAAATCCGATTTTTCATAACGTTTCCGTCTCCTCGAAAGCACCATGGTGGGCAACGTGGACTTACACATCTCTCGGCCAAATAGTATGATCACTCGTAAAGCAGCACGTCACTGGCGGCGGCCTCTGGCCCTATGAATATATGTAACAGAATTGATCCTCGGTGCAAATCTTATTGCAGTAGTGTCCTGGAAAGTACCTGCTCAAGGTCTCTTCCAGCCTCGCCTATGCCGAACTATACGGAGGATGTTACTCTTACAAATCTTTTCTTGCTTTCTGGACACCAGCGTTCTCAGCACAGCATTTCCTCCGGAACTGGCCGTATCAGAACTCCTCTGTATACACATCAGATCTCTAATCTCAACGCGGAGTAACAACAGCTCGTCAGCATCTCGCACGAACCTCTTATTCCACTCGTCTTTATTATCGACCACTTCGACGTCACATCATGCTATCTGCGTGTTGCAAATGTTCTCGTCTACAGTCAATCCGGAATCTTTCACACGGACTCGAAATCGCAAACTCGGTATCTTCATCACTCTCTAGAAGATATCTAGCTTTACACATCCTCGGGAACTCGTTTCAATCATCGGAGGAATACTCAATACTCGTCCTTTCTCGATCAACTCACAACGCATCTGGGTGAGGTCCTCTATCTGAAGATGGTCCACTTTACTGATCTCCTATCGGAGCATCCAATGAACAACGTCATCTCTGGATCGATCTGCTCTAGATCTGAATAAGATTCTCCACACTGGAAATCTTCCACTCAACCGGGCCTGCGTCGGCGCATCAAGTCTGACGAATCACCTTCGTCTCTCAACTCAAAATAGTCTAGCTATCATCTGTCGCATCTCTGCCTGAAATCTCCAGCGATCTCAGCTCATAAAGTCTGGAGGCGACATCCCATTAATCTCAGCAACAGCTGGGTCATCCGTCTGGACGGTAGACGACATAACAAACTCTGAGATCAGCTGTACATCAACAGTCTTCTCACAACAGGAAGCCTCTAACAATGGCCCAATCATCCGGTGCAAAACCGAACACTCGTCTCAACGAGAAGTCACAACACAAACACTAAATCGATATGTTCCCATGTCACCAAGAAAAATACGATGGTCAGTCATCGTCCATGACGAGCTCGCCCTGACCGCATCAATACCAGTAGCCCAAACTGTGCTCAAACCATGATGACAGGAACCTCAATCATGTATCGAAGAAAATAGATCAAAGGGATGAAATGAATCAATAGATCCATAATGAATACATGTTCATAAGGAGGAACAGAATCAGTGAGAGTATGATCATGGAAAAAAAATAGAATAAAGGATCTCAAATGGATGTATAATCAAGAGAACGAAGAAAATCACAACTCTCAAGATATGTACATCATAAGGTCACTTAAGTGGAGTATCATATCGTAAATATGCCGTAGAACATACGTACGGCACGTCACTCTACTCAAGCTACCTACTCCATCAATCAGGGTCAGCCTATGAAACGAAAGTTCGGGTCTAATACCCCCATGTTTAAGTCTAAGATCCGTAAGGTCAGGCCAAGGTTTCAAAATATATTATGTCCCAGACTCCACATAGTCAAACCTAAACTCGAACCAAGGTTAACCCTAGCACTCTGATACCAATTTTGTCACGACCCGAAATAATAGCTCGTGACCGACACTTAGATCACGCAATGTCTACAGGAGTAACAAAACTTAAGTAAGCCGAAACCCAGAAATCTAAACCTTTCAACCGAAGTAAGTAATGAAAACATTTATACAACATTTGGAAACCTTAAGTAAAAGTATTTAAATCTCTTTTTTTTTCAATTTCGGCAGCACCTCCTTTGGAAAAACTAGCCCCAAAATGGGTACAACATAGAATATAAAGAAAGCATCCCCAAATGGGAGAAAATCACGCCCAACGGCGGAAATAACCACCAAAATCATATATATGTATACGACGCCCAACGGCGAAGATCAACATAAATTAAAATGAAAAGCAAGACATCAAACCCACCAAGCGAACATATAACCCATCACTCAAAGTCTCGCAACTACAAGTCTTGCTAAGTTTTCACTTATACAAATACTAGTTTCTGATTGATAGAGTTGACTAGATACAACAGGAATAATAATAATGCAAGAGGGGCACGATCCAACATATACCACCTACCAAAGCAAATCACCTGAATGCAAGCTGTGTGCCAGCGATACCGCTACAGATCCATACGGTCAACCTGAAAGAACTGTGGCACAACGGGAGTGAGTTGCCAATTCGTGAGTATAATCAACGATTCCAAGGTCAACTATATCATAAAGGTAATACTATGATATCTAGGGTGACCGTATCTACATATATGTCAACAACATAATCAAAGCCTGTATGCATGTGGATCTCGTCCAACAATATAATCAATGCATGAATGTAGGTGGGTCTCGTACAACAATATAATCGATGTCTATCAGCGTGTGGATAACATCCTACGTGTCCATCAATGACACCACAACATCATGCATGTAAATATCATGAAAGCATATGCATGAAAATATGAGAATATAAATCAACGTCTGTCCATCGATGACAGAACAAAATCATGGAATCTGAGTGTCCAACATCGACACTCGAAACATCATGAAACCCGTGTCCAACATCGTCACGTAAATACTCATATCTCGGGCTCCGTCAGTCCGGATCGGCCCTCATCAATTCTCGGGCTCCATCAGTCCGGATCTGCCCACTGGCTCCATCAGTCAGGATGGGCCTGTATCATCTCACGACTCCAGTCGGTATCCTCCGGATAACTTCCGAGTCCAAATGCCATCACCGGTAGGTACTAGCCCTCATGCCAGGCTCATCGTCTGTACCATGAAAATCACCTCTTGCCCCGGGGAACTATACCGGGTCCACCATGTACCCGCAGACGGTGCCTATCCGCTCCTTGAATCGGGCATATAACACAAGTCTCGGAATTGAGAAAAATCATTGTGGACGCACTGAAATATCATATCAAGAGTAACCGGGTTTTCAAACAATACATAATTTTCTTGAAATACTCCCCCACGGTTCTCAAATCCATAAATCACATGAAATCCATATTTCAATGCGTAAATCCATGAAAACTGATGTATGCAACATAAAACAGCAATATGAGCATATTAAGGGAAAACCGCTCTTTTAAATGAATCCAGTTTTAAAATATATCATACGGTTCCCAATTCCTCCAAAATCAAATGCAATATCATATGAATTGTACATGTAACTATAGAAAGATATGTGTATCTACATGTAAGAATGTATGTTTGATGCATTTCATAAACGCAATAGCACAATAATCAACGTCTCAATGTCAAATGACAATACAATACCACTTAGGGGTATATATAGCTATAGCAATTATATCATGCATCCAAGTATAGTGATGTGAGAATAGCAAGTAATATCATGGCATGATGTCGCAATTCTACTGTGTAAGTGACACAGCAATTATCGATAATGATGGTGTGTGAGCCGGCCAATCTGTGCAAGTGTAACATACGCATCATCGATAATGGTGTAGGTGTACTAGCACAGGTATATGCAATGAAATGCGAATAACAAGAGCGTAGCATAAAGTACATCGTAAGCGAAACGCTACAAGGTATACGTATCTAGAATATATCCGAGTCGGTGAATCTATCAATCGGCATCCAGCCTCACAACATCACGTACGGTATAATCTACCGTACGACATCCTCTAATCATGGGTATGGATCAATCAAAAGGTAAAACTCATCGCGTACGGTAATCCATCGTACGACGGCATTAAACAATTAGGGATTCTATCAACCTATACAACAACGAGGGTATGGATCTAAGTCTTGTACGACATATCACTCATTATGCACATCATTATCCATATAAATATACCTATCTCTCAGGTCCCGTCCATTCCAATCTCATATCAGGGGACCGGCAAGTTATCAACTATCTCTTATCGACTCGCGTCCATATAACGACATATCAACTAAGTCATCATATCTCATCGTATATTCTTTTCATCGCATCAATCTCTCCCATCAAGTCATTTTACATATGCATTATACCATATGAATTTCATGTTACGCTACTCTAAATCTCATACTTAAACTCGTGCAACTACATATCTATACATCGTGATTCACATTCACTTTTCATATCCTTGTATCAATTCGAGACATCATTTCTATCGTATCATGTCCAAGAGTCATGTCCTTATAACTTTCATCTCATATCTCGATATATATACTCTAAATCATTAATATCAGCTCTAACTATCTTTTTAACCACATCTATAGTTTTCAAAAGTAGTTTTCTCGTACTGTATTCTATGTATATATATCGGTCTCCATTCATAAATTTGCAGGGGTGCTATACGCCATCCACTCGACTTCCCCCGAAGATATAAATCTACTCACCTGCTAAACTCCTCGCTTAGCTGAAGTCGATGCGCTTCGTCGTCTCGGAATCCACACGAATGTACCTACAAATCAACACATATCGCCATGCTATGAAAACCAAGTCCGGAAAACCGATACGGCACACGGTGCGCTCATAGGTTAGAACCTATAGCCTATGTATGCAAAAATGACCCAACAACCATAGTCGTTGACGTACAAACATCCAACGACTAAATACAAAATCAAATCTCAAAACTAAGAATCCCAATACCGGAAAACATAGGCAAAACCGTAACTAGGGTCGCTATTCGTGAAAACCACCAAGCCTAAAACCTAAACGTACTAAACAACCCTATACTAGTAAACCGTAAGTTGTTTAAGAGATTATACTGATCGATCCATGTCCTTCAGCCTTCAATCTCTGTCCTTAGCATGTTGCGGCTGCCTCGACGAAGTTCGCTCTCCGGTCAAGCTCGTCGAAGAGGACATACGTCGAGGATTCTTTATACAGGCTCCCGCTTCTAAACCGAAGCAACTCGGGCATCCAGTCTGCTAGCCTAAATACCAAAGACGAAGTAGAGATAGTATGTGAATACTTTGTCTCAAGACACCCAAATGATTTGGGTGGAGGTAAATGAAGTTGCCATGTTAAGTGTGAGCAAGGGATTTTTAGCAAAGGGAAAAAAATGAGCTTGGAAAAGAATGAGCTCGGCCAATGTATAGAAAATGTTCTCTGTGAATTTGTAAGGAGTGAAGAGGTAGCAATATATTAATGAAGAAACAAAAAGAAATACCTTCCTCGAACAAAAAACCCAGCACAGCCAATGAGAACCGGCCACCACAAAAAAAAACCTCACCAAAATATCCTTCACACACCACAAAAAGCAATCAATGCAACAAAACAACTCAATGAAAACCAATGCCACCCATGCCCATTCAATGCACTCCATAAAAAAGAAAGCTTGCTGGAAAAAAAAACCATGCCAGCTCTTCCCCAAGAAATTCATTCTGGGAAAGAAAAATAGCCACATGAATTTTGCCCAATTAAAATGCTCACTGCCAAAGAAATACACAGTGAAGGAATTTGGCTAAAAATCAAAGCTAACAATTTTCATTAATTATATTTTTAAATGAATAAATCATTTTAATTTCCCAATTATTTCACAAATATTGGTATATATTTATACCATTTTACGAAAACCCCAAATTCGCAAATCAATAGTTTTTGCGAAATATATTATTTTAATATTAAATTCCAAAAATAATATTTTATATTTTTCTGAAATGTTAAAATCTCCCCCCTTAAATAAATTAGGTCTCCGAATTTAAATTTAAATCCCCAAATACTAAACCATTTCAATAATCAGCTCTATTACGGGGCTCCGAAATTACGGAAGATACAGAAAATACCACAGCGCATCATGTGCGCCTGAAAACTAGTTCGAAAATCAAAATCGAGCTCCGTCAAGCGCCACGCAAAGCATCAGAGTTGCATGCAAATCATCGGAGTTACAATGGAGATACAGATCTCGAAATCCACTACTGAAATCCAATATGCACTAGTCAAATATTATAATACCGGTATAGTACGCATTCTTGGAAAAATCTTTTAAAACTGAATAATACACATGCAAAATCATTTCTGAATTGCCGTGTGATGCGTAACTCAAGGCACAAGTGACGAACGCTCATTGATGAAGTAATAAATGTATGTTCAAATATGTTATGCCAAAATATACGTTCCGCCCTTTTTAAAATATCCCAAAAGGTTTTCCTTTGTAAACGTTCGTATCACTCGCGGACACGTAAGAAATAGCGAGACTATAGCTCGTTTTGAAAAGCTCTTGTAAAACTTTTAATGCATGCAAAGTACTCAGGTATTGTCCTCAGATCAGTCCTGTTCGGTTACTACATAAACAAAGGGCTCAAGAGCAAAATCAGTATCAAAAGGCGTATCCAAGAATCACGTGTGTCTGGTGCGCACGGAAAACCAAATCCACTACATGTGCCACGAATATACACACGAGAAAAACTAGGTGCAACGGGTGTGCACGAAAGCATCTGTGCAATGCAACTGGTGTGCATGACGACAACAACTAGTGGATCTATAGTGCACGAAAATCTCGATCCAGTGCAACTACCATGCACGAACGAAAATCCCAATCGAGTGCATCAGGTGACCATAAAATCCTGTACCCAGCGCCTAATATGCGCAAAAAATCCGACCCAAGCACGTCAGGTCCGTAAAACATCTGCTACGGTAGCATGCACGAATACGAACATCAAGTACAAACGCGCACAAAAACACAAATCTGGTAACACAAATGCTCAAGACATAAATCGGGTGCAACCAAGGCACGGAGTATAAATCCGGTGCAATCAATCCACGAAATAACAATCTAGTGCAACAAATGCACAAAATACCAATCGGGTGCATCCAGTGAACGAAATACAACGCCAGTGCATCCAGTGCACCAAATACAAATCCAGTGCATCCAGTGCACGAATTACAAATCCTGTGCATCCAGTGCACGAAATACAAATCCAGTGCATCAAATGCACGGGAACTCACGAATAACTCAAATGCGTATGAAAACTACACCGAGTGTACCAAGGTATATAAAAATCCTAAACGTGTGCAACTGTGTGCACAAAACACATATCAATGCACTGCAAGCATATGTAAGCTATACCGAGTGCAGAAATCAAATCGAGTGCGTACCACATGCATAAATCAACTCAACTGTATGAAATCAATGAAATCATAACCACGTGCAGCCAGGGCACAAAACCGATATCAAGTGCAATAAATATGCACAAATCATAAACCAACACCACTGTGTGTAAAATGTATATCAAGTGCAATAACTATGCACAAATGTAAATACCCAGTAGGTGCAGCCAAGGTGCACGAAAATAATATCATGAAACTCAATCATCAAAACTCAAATCCAAGTGATATAAGCGTGATACTCGGATCACAAACGCAAATCGCAACAAATGACATTGAGGTATGCCTCCTAAAATGTCGAAAAAAATGTTGGTGCGCCCAAAACTGGTAGAGTAAGAACATCCGCTTGCCTCCTGCTCACAGTCTGGCGTCCTCCGTCTCTGGGTCCTCATTTCTCCGTGGATTACCAATCTCGCAATACATCGGCTCACCGACCCGGTCAGGTGTGCTAACGGAAATGATTCCGCTCTAGCACTCCTCTGGTCATCTCTCGGCCAATTAGTATGATCACTATTAAGAAGCACGTCACTGGCGCCGCCCTCTGACCTTATGAATATACGTAACACAACTGATCCTCGGTGCAAATCTTATTGCAGCAGTGTCCTGGAAAGAACCTGCTCAAGGAATCTTCCAATCTCGCCTGCCGAACTATAAGGAGGCTGGTACTCTTACAAATCTTTTCTCGCTTTCTGGACATCAGCGTTCTCAGCACAGCATTTCCTCGGGAACTAGCTGTATCCCAACGCCTCTGTATACACATCAGATCTCTAGTCTCAATGGGGAGTGACAACAGCTCGTCGGCATCTCGCACGAACCTCATGTTCCGCTCATCTTTCTTATCGCCCACTTTTACGTCATGTCATGCTATCTGCGAGTTGCAAATGTTCTCGGCTAAAGTCAATCCGGAATCTCTCACACGGACTCGAAATCGCGAACTCGGTATCTTCATCACTTTCTAGAAGATATCTAGCCGAACACGTCCTCGGGAACTCGTTCCAATCATCGGAGGAATACTCAATACTCATCCGTTCTCGATCAACTCACAACGCATCTGGGTGAGGTCCTCTATCTAAAGCCGGTCCACTTTACTGATCTCCTATCGGAGCATCCAACGAACAATGTCATCTCTGGATCGATCTGCTCTAGATCTGAATAAGATTGTCCACACCGGAAATGTTCAACTCAACCGGGCCTGCGTCGGTGCATCAAATCTGACGAATCATCTTCGTCTCTCAACTCAAGATAGTCTAGTTATCATCTGTCGCATCTCTGCCAGAAAGCTCCAGCGATCTCAGCTCATAAAGTATGGAGGTGACATCCCATCAATCTCAGCAACAGCTGGGACATCCGTCTGCACGGTAGGCGACATCACAAACTTTGAGGTAGGCTGTACATCAATAGTTTTCTCATAATAGGAAGCCCCTAACAATGGCTCGATCATCCGGTGCAAAACCAAACACCCGTCTCAACGAGAGGTCACGACAAAAACACTAAATCGATACGTTCCCATGTTGTAAGTCTATGCTGCCCTTCTCCGGTACTTACGGGGTTGCGGAAGTAGTGAAAAACGATTTTCAAGAGGGTGGTAACATGGACTATAAATACGGATCTTTGTTAAACAACCTAACTTGAGTTTTACCTACTCGGTTAGGGGGGCTATACCTATCTTGAACTCCTTCGTCTTCAGCTCCTCCCGGTGTACGGATCGGCCTCACCTCGTCGTCTCCTTGCGCCGAAGATGGATCCACCCGAAAGCTTCTACCTTTGGCTTCTTCTTCGAAATTTGAAGAAACTAGAACACTTGGCTTGCTAGGCCTTGTGAACTAGAAAGAGTAGAGGATTGTTTTGGTGTCTTTTTATCTCTAAGGCAATGAGTCTCAACACATGAGAATGGTTTGCCTTGAGCTAGAGAGAGCAAGAGGAAGAGGGAGAGCTTGAGCAAGTGATGGCAAGAGAGAGAAATGAAATGAGAGAATGAGTAACTCTTTTGCCAACCTCTCTCCCATAATCCAAAAAGAATAATAATAATATTAATAATAATTGAGTATTATGTGATGGTTGATATCAAGTCAAGTGGAATTATCATTTCATGCACTCATATTGCAAAGCATAACAAGCAAGCAAAAGTCTTTGCCATGAAATGATAGCCATTGCAATGATGATGGTCAACTAGTCCAACCTAGTCAACCAGTCAATAAAGTCAACAAGTCAACAAAGTCAACCCCTCATCTCAACCATGACACAATAATACTTAATTAATATTATCATTAATCATATTTCTTATTCTCATTACGGTTTAGCCAAAAGTCAACAGTCAACAGTCAACAACCCCAACGAGAATCCTTTGCCTCTGTCTCTCTGTTAACTGTGCATACACACCCGCATCCGCGTTCCGAGGAACACGAATACAAACGAGATAAAACCAATCCCAAAAAGTACTCTAGGATCTGGCTTAAACCAAAGCCTGCTAGTGTTAACTGTCCGGACACCAAACGTGCACAAGTGCACGGATGTGACCGAACCCTGTCACAAAACCATGCGACCTGTCGCAAAACTATGGGACCTCTACTCTTTTGCCTAAAGGCGATTAGCTTTCTGTATGGGACTCTAAAGACTCGACACTACGCTGGCAGTGGGTTTAACCAAAGACCGCAAGCGGCACTAGCTATGCGTAACAGTCCCTAGGTAGATGCCGACAAGAAGACAGACGAGGTGAAACCCATCTGAACTCCTACTGAGTCTGAATGTGACAATCTCTATACAGTGCGGTCTGTTCGTCTGATACATCGCATGTCGGGCCTAGGGGGCGGTAAACGTCAGTCCCCTAATAGCGGTACAAGTCGTGTCGAAGTGAAGCCCAGAACACCCTGAGATAACACTGGAAACCTACCAGTATATCTCGCTTGCCCTGGCCAGGGACTACTCGTGTAATGGCTCTCCTAGACACAGCGCGATGTCAACCCCCAATACCGGGAGAGACGAATCCCGTCTAACCGTCACTGCCTCCAAGTGCTTCGGGACTATACCCAACTACTATCTGTTTGCACGACTCCTTTGAGCCGTTGTAGGGTAGTAATCTAAGTACAGTGGATACACACTCGAGGCGAAGTGACAGTGTAATGTCAGCGGACTAAGCTGTACTCATGTCACCTGGGAACTGATAACTGATGATAGGTATAGTACCAACCAACAATTCCCGATGAGTCATGTCCAGTGTACTCGTAACCCAAAGAGCACCCGCATACTATCTCAAGTACGACGTACTGACGGGTGTTGGACAGACCGTCTCCCACACTGGGATGAGAAGCGCATACGCTAGTCTACTCTTGAGTATCGATGCCCTGTCTCGATAGTCCTGCGACTAGGGACCTGCATAAGGATATGCTTATAGATTACCCAGCCCCCAGTAGTGTGACTACCATCACAACGCTGGTAATCAAGCAAAGATCCTAAGGGCTCCACTAATGTGTATAGGTGATATACTAAAATGAACACATGTACACATTGAAGTAGAAACAAACCAAGTAGCATACTACTATATGAGCAAGATTGTCTATACAAGGTGAATATCCTAAGCTTCCATTAAGTAATATACAAAATAGTATGATACAGTAATGGCCTCTAGGGCATATACACTAACAATCTCCCACTTGCACTAAGGCTATGTACTGGCGTATCGAAGACCTATCATCTCGATCAGCCGCTCGAACTGAGTCTGGTGTAAGGCCTTTGTGAGTGGATCTACAGTGTTATCTTCCGTAGAAACTCTCCGAACCTCGATCTCCTTGCGACCCACGATCTCCCTGATCAGGTGATACCGCCTCAAGATGTGTCTGGACTTCTGATGGGACCTGGGTTTCTTCGCTAAAGCTATAGCCCCATTGTTGTCGCAATACAGAGGTATTGGATCAACAATGGACGGAACCACCTGAAGTTCAGTTAGGAACCACCTGAAGTTCATTTAAGAACTTCCTTATCCAGACAGCTTCTTTTACGGCATCTGCAGCAGCGATATATTCCGCTTCCATCGTTGCGTCAGCAACGGTTTCCTGTTTGGAACTCTTCCAACACACCGCCCCTCCATTGAGGGTAAAGACATAACCCGACATGGACTTGGAATCATCCTTGTCAGTCTGGAAGCTGGAGTCAACAAAGGCCTCGATCTGGAGGTCTTTTCTGCCATACACCAAGAACATCTCCTTAGTCCTTCTCAGGTACTTGAGAATGTTCTTTATTGCTATCCAGTGTTTCTCCCCAGGGTTTGACTAATACCGGCTTACCACACTCAGTGCATAAGCTACATCTGGACTGGTACATAACCTCGCATACACTATAGAGCCTACCGCAGAAGCGTAGGGTATGATAGACATGCGACTCCTTTCCAAATCAGTCTTGGGAGACATCTCTCTGGAAAGGGTGATCCCGTGACAAGCCGGTAGATTACTGCGCTTAGAATCTTCCATACTGAATCTTTTCACTATGGTGTCGATCTACCTGGACTGTGAGAGTCCCAGTATCCTCTTGGATCTGTCACGATAGATCCGGATCCCCAGAATGTATGAGGCATCACCCAGGTCTTTCATGGAGAACCTGTGTGACAAGAATCCTTTGACAGATTGTAGCATAGGAATATCATTTCCTATTAAGAGAATGTCAACCACTTATAAAACGAGGAATACTACAGTTCTCGCTACAAATCTACAATAGATGCATGGTTCATCTGGATTTCTGATAAAGCAAAATTCTTTGACCGTCTCATCAAAACAGATGTTCCAACTCCGCGATGCCTGCTTTAGTCCATAGATGGACTTAAGCAACTTGCACACATTTTCGCTCCTCCCACTCTGAATGAAACCCTCTGGCTGGTCCATATAAACACACTCCTCTAAATTTCCATTTAGAAAAGTGGTCTTTACATCCATCTTCCAAATCTCATAATTGTGGAAGGCAGCAATGGCAAGAAGGATCCGAATGGATTTCAGCATAGCTACTGGAGAAAAAGTCTCGTCATAGTCCAAACCAGGTCTTTGACGAAAACCCTTTGCAACCAGTCTAGCTTTATAGGTCTCAACCTGTCCATATACACCAATCTTCCTTTTGAAGATCCACTTGCATCCTACGGGTTTTACCCCATCTGGTGCAACGTCCAACGTCCATACTTTGTTGGTGTACATGGACTCCATTTCGGTCCGCATTGCATCCAGCCATTTTATCGAGTCAACGCTTTGAATGGCCTGCTGGAAGCTAGTCGGCTCATCAAAATCTATGATGCAATCCTCTCTATCCCTGTCTATGAGAAAACCGTAGTATCTCTCGGGCGGATGAGACTTCCTACTACTCCTGCGGAGCGGCGTAGGAATGTCATGATCTTTCGAACCCTCTGATTCTACTAAGCTTTCAGTAATAGCTCGTGGCTCTGGAATTTCTTCCAGTTCTATTGCGCTCCAACTTATCTGATTCTCCAAAAACTGAGTTTCCAAGAAGTGGGCAAGCCGAGAAACAAAAACCCTTTGTTCCTCCTCGCAATAGAAGAAATATCCCTTGGAGTTCTTTGGATATCCCACAAACTTGCATTGTACTGAGCGTGCCTCGAGCTTGTCCGCATGCTGCTTTTTGACAAAAACTGGACTTCCCCATGTCTTAATGTGATTAAGATAAGGTCTCTTCCCACACCACATCTAATATGGTGTAGTAGGCAAAATCTTAGTTGGAACTCGGTTCAAAAGGTATGCAGCTGATTCTAGTGTATATCCCCAGAATGATCGCGGTAACTCAGCGTTACTCATCATGGACCGTACCATATCCAATAAGGTTCGGTTCCGTCTCTCTGATACACCGTTATGTTGCGGAGTGTATGGAGGAGTAAGCTGAGAGAGAATTCCATTCTCTTTTAAATAGTCCAGGAACTCGGCACTCAAGTATTCACCACCTCGATCCGATCTTAGTGTCTTGATACTTTTGTCTGTTTGTTTTTCTACTTCATTCTTATATTCCTGGAATTTTCCAAAGGCTTCAGACTTATGTTTCTGTCACGACCCGAAAGAGCACGTGACTGGCCCTTGAACCATATGAAGTCTATAGGACCCCATCTGATCCAAGTAAGCCAAAAGCCCAGCAATCTAAAACCATTTAAAGAGTAAATAAGGAAAAACTGTTTTTGAAAAGTAAGGAAATCATGTTTGGAAATCAAAGTTTTTAAATAACTAAGCCGAATATGCATTTTTTTAAAATGTGTAACCTTTCCTGAAAATTTCGGCAGAGTTTCCTTTGTAAAAACTGGCCCCGAACGGGCTACAACAAGAATAATATATATGAAATGATAAAAGGCATCCCCAAGCGGGAGCTAGCTCTTCGTCCATCGACGGTCACAACCACGCAAGCAATAATAATATACAACGCCAAAGGGCGAGGATCAAAACCCAAAAAAAAGAAACTCAAAACAGCCAGAAAACCGTAATACTACTAGCGCGACTCTAAGGTCGAAATAAAACAACACTGTTTTTTAAGTCTGAAACAATAAACAAGTTTTGGTTGATGGAAATTCTAGATACAATAAATGATACATGAACGATGGCGGTTCTGATACAAAAGAACCCACCTATCCAAGCAAGTCACCCATAAGGAAGCGGTGTGCCAGAAATGCCGCTATGGAATCTGTACGGCAAAAACCTGCAAGGACTGGGGCACAACGGGGGTGAGTTGCCAACTCGTGAATAGAAAATATCTACAAGCAGAGATCGAATGCATGACCCATCCTAGGTCAATACGATCAGATATAAATAAACCTCAATATGAATAAAGCTGAAGCTTGCCAAACTGGCAATGTAATCTCTACATGAGTGTAATGCCAAGTGCTCGTGCTAGTGCCTCAGGTAATAGCATGTCATGAATATGAGGTATGATCAATGTAATCAAATCTGCACACACGTGGATCCCGTCCACTCGTCACCCAATGACAATAACCATCATGCAAGTAAATATCATGAAACCTGTGCATGGAAATATGAGGATATAACCCACCCGTGTCCCTCGCGACACGTCAAAATCATGGAACCGGAGTGCCCAGCATCGGCACTCGAAAACATCATGAAAACTGTGCCCAGCATCGGCACATAAATCCTCATATATCGGGCTCCGTCAGTCCGGATCGGCCCGCGGGCTCTGTCTGCGGTAACGGCCCTCGGCCCCGGTAGGACGCCCAAATCTATCCATCGACTCTGGTCAGTATCCTCCGGATAACCGCCAGGTCCAACCAATCACCGGTAGGTACTCGCCCGCCTCCAGGCTCAATCGGCAAAGCTCATCGATCATCTTGCCGAGGGGAACCATACCGGGTCCACCATGTACCCGCAATCGGCTCATCCACTCCTCGATTCGGGTTTCACATATCGCTCTCAGCACCGAGAAAACACATGGTGGACGCACTGAAATATCATATCAAGGGTAACCGGGTTTTTAAAGCAATGACATATTCTCTTTTGAAACACTCTCGGTTCCCAAATCCAGAAATATCATAGAAACAACATATCTCAATGCGTATAGTCAAAAGCATGAAGTATGCGACATGTAAAGGAAGGTATGCACATCATCATGTCATGCAAGGATCATATACTGAATGCAATAATACTACAGTGTGGTGACATGACAATTATCGATGATGAGTGTGTGAGCCGGCAACAAGTGTACGTGGAACATATGCATCATCGATAATGGTGCTGGTGTCCTAGCAGCATGACTGAAATATAACCACAGTACAAGCGATGCAATGCAAATAGCATGAATATGCGGAATCGAATAATCAACGCAGAAGTAAAGAATCTACACCAATCTGTACAAGTCATGCAGGGGTGCCATTTGAAATAAGACGAATCAGGGCTTTTGGAAAAACAAGGGATACGGTGTTTTAAGAAAAGATACATCATTTGAAAATATCCGTATGACCCTTCTGCCTATCTTTAAAATATCCCCGATTCGTTAGTTTGAAATAGGTATGACTCGGTCCAGTCTAATGTCTACTAAGTAATCTAGACAGGAGGGGTAAGAAACCACCTTATCTGAGTCAATATATATAGATATGATAGTCGGTGATCCCGCCTCAATAACATATCGTAAGATATCATCGAGTCATGAGTGCGGATCTATCATCAATATCGGCTCGTACGGTAGATCGTCGTACGACATCCCAATAGCTGGGTAGGGGTCAATGTCACAGTACCTCATCACATATCAGGTATCACTATCATCAGATCGCATAATCTTGGGTACTACTCTAAGTCTAGTACAAATCGATACCATCTATAAAAATATGAATGCGGGTAAAGCACATGTCCAAAGGCCCGCTAAAACAATCATATCGCACCTCGAAGACAAGCTATGTCGCATCGCCGATCTCACGGCCTCACATCAAGTATCATCTCAAACCACGTATCATCCTCCAATCCCGTATATAAACACATAGTCCCATACCCATGTGTAGATATACGCACCATCATATGCACTCTAATAAATGAAAGAATGAATGCAAGTATGTATGTAAATGTATGTGTGAGTGCAACCACTACTCTAGGGTTCACACTATACTAAACCAATATATTCTTATCATCAAAATATCATTATTACCATCAATAACCCTAAACAACACATAATAAATATTCATGTGTATACGTATTCGTATACATCACCACGGACTGCGGGGGTGCTATACGCCATCCACCCGACTTCTCCCCGTAGATATAAATCTACTCACATTGCTTCTCGTGTGCCAAAGCCGATGTCGCTATCTTCACCTCCTTTGCCTCAACATCACGCGGGGTACCTACAAGTATATCACAATGCTAAAGCACATGAAAATCATATCGGAAACCAAAATAGCAAACGCTACCCGCATAGGTAAAAACCTATTGACTCGCATGTAAACACAATCAAAATCCACTTGTCGTTGACGTCCAAACACCACCCGACAGGAATGAATCACCAAATACCAAAATCCATGCTAAAACAAGTCCCAAATTATACACCAACATAGGAAAATCAACCCAGATTTCACCCTAGATGGAATCAGTCAAAACTAGACATACTCAGGGTCAAAACTAGAGGAAATGGGGGCATGCACAGAAAACGAGGCAATTCCTTAAAATACCTTATTTTAGAATTTTCCATAATTTTTTCCCATTTATATGTATTTAATTATACCAGAATATTAAAATATTCATTAAAATAATATTAAATTATAAAATTTCCCAAAAATCATATTTTATTATTTTGAAGACGTTACAATCTACCCCCCTTAAAGAAATTCGGTCCCCGAATTTAAATTTAAACCCCCAAATACTAAAATATTTCAATACAAATTCCAAGTCATCGGGGCTCCGAAATCATCTATACATAAAACATCATAGCGCAATGCATGCGCATGAGTACTGAGCAGATAACTCAAAAGCAACACTCCATCAAGCATCCGCAATCATCGGACTCATGGTAACGACACAATGTCAAATCCAATACAAAATCAATATGATATGGACCAAGACTATACATGTAGACATCCAATCTATACATGTAAATAGCTGATGCAAATGTATGCCAAATCTTTTTAAGTCGCTGTGCGATGCGCGTAACACTGCACAGTGGCGGACGTTTCTCATAAGAAAATAAATATATATGTGTATATATATCCTTTGTTTAATAGGTACGTTCCGCCGTTTTGAAAACAGTTTAGAAGGGTTTCCTTGTTTTTAAAACGTTTCGTGTCATATCGGACACGTAGGTATATACTGAGACTATAGCTCGCTTTTCGGAAATCCCTTCGATAACTATCGATGCATGCAAAATATATCCAGGTACTGCCCACTGACTAGTCCTGCTCAGTATGAAAGCAAATATCCAACATCATAAAAATGTACTGCTCCAAAAGGAATAAATCCCAAAAATCACATAACACCACCCTGTGCGTCTGGTGCGCACGGAAATCAAAATCCATATATGTGCTAAACATGTGCACAAAACAACATCTAGGTGCAACGGGTGTGCACGAAGCATCTGTCATAGGCAACGTGTGTGCCTGGCAGCCAAAACAGGTGCATCTGACATGCACGAAGAATCTCGATTTAGTGCATCTGGTGTGCCCCAAAATCGTATCTCAAAACATGCGCCCAACATGCGCGAAAATCCAAATCGGTGCATCCATCATGCACGAATGAAAATCTAGACCCTGCGCACTCAATATGCACGGAATCACAAAATCTAATATCAACGTCGAATATGCGTAAGTCCAGTCAAAAGCACGGAGTGCAAGAATCCACATCAATATCACAATCAAAATCGACATACCGAAAGGCATCAAATCGAAGTCAGGTGCAATCGTAATGCACAAAATATAAATCCGGTGCAACAAAGGCACGAAATATAAATCTGATGCGATAAACGCAAGAAACATAAAACTGGTGTGACAAATGCACGAAGTATAGAACTGGTGCATCCTATGCACAAATACCAAGCAATAACTCAAATACGTAAGCAGCAACACCAAGTGTATCCAGATATGAAGAAAATCATAAACGTGTGCAGCTGCGGGCACAAAACACATATCGATGCACTACAAGCACATATAAGCTATACCGAGTGCAAAATCAAAACACTAAAATTACATGAAACTCTGCTGGAAGCGTAAATCAAATCACCAGCATAAAATAGGCATGAAATCGCAATCAACAGCTCAAGAGTAATAACTGTGTACAAGGTATAAATACCCAGTAGGTGCAACCATGGTGCACAAAATCAAATATCATGAAACTCAGTCATCAAGACTAAGTCATACGAATAGATCGCCCAAAATACCGAAATCCAAAGCAACGGATACGTGATAATCAAATCACAAAATCACAAATCATAATTACCGTCGTCGGTATACCCTCCTTCAGGGTCGAGAAGGTACCGGTACATCCGATGCTAGCGGCGCAAGATATCTACTTGCCTCTTGCTCGCGGCTGGCGTCCTCTGCCTCTGGTTCCTGATCTTTCCTGTAGATTACCAACTCGTAATCCATCGGCTCATCGGCCCGGTCAGGTGTGCTGACAGGAACGATTCCGTTCTTGCACTTCCCTGGTCATCTCTCGGTCAATCCTCACGACCGCTCGTAAAGCAGCACATCTCTGGCGCCGACCTCGGGTCCTCTGAATGCACATCACACATCCGATCCTGGGTGCAACTCTTATTGCAGCAGTGTACTGGAAGGAATCCTACTCAAGGTCTCTTCTGATCTTGCCTAAGCCAAACTGTAAGGAGGCTGGTATTCTGGCATAATCTTTTCTCGCTCTCTGGACCTCTGCGTCCTTAGTACAACATCTCCTCGGAAGCTGGTCGCATCTCTGCGCCTCTGTATGCATGTCCGGCCTTTAATCTTAACGGGGTGTAGTGACAGCTCTCCTGCCTCTCGCACGAACTTCTCGTCCCGCTTGTCTGTATCATCGACCATTCGACGTCGCGTCTTTATCTGCGCACTGCAATGTCCTCAGCAACGGTCCATCCGAAGTCTCTAACACGGACTCGAAATCACGAACTCAGTATCTTCATCACTCAGTAGAAGACATCTAGCCGAACACGTCCTCAGCGTGCATATCGCATCACTGATGTCAGCGGAGTGGAACGTCATCTCGTCGAAATCTCGTGCAAACTCTTTACTCCACCTTGCTCCACTATCGACTGATTCGGACTCATCTCATCATGGCTACACAGACTGCGCTCCGACGGCTATGCTCGTATCTGGAGTCTCCCAAGCAGTGTCCCATCACATGATATCCGAATGATGTCGAATCATCCGATCGACTCGTCAGAACCTCACAATCCCCCAAGAGCTCAACATCTCGGGTACAGTTTAATAGTATCGAGTACATGCCACAGCGTCGGTGGTCCAGCCGTAGAAGGGCAAACCCAAGCCTCACTAATGGCGCCGAGGAACTGCCGCAAACCCTAAGGTTCAAAGGCTTTCACACGGTCATTAAGTCGAGTTAGGGTTTCATTCTTCTAGAGGGTCCATAGAATCACCTGCATGTCTTTCCGTATACTTTAAACTTGGAAAATGGGTTCCTGACATTCGATCGTCTCAATCGACTCTCAACGAATCTGCGTGAAGTCGTCTCTAGCTGGAATCAATCTATCTGATGACCTCGCATCGGGGTAAGCGAACGAACCACATGTCCTAGTCATTAATCCTCGGTGACTAGCGACTCACTATCACATCTCTAAGAATATGCTCATGCTGCAGTAGCTCCAATCATCTGGGCGATATCTTATCACTCGCAGCAACAACTGGCTCATTCGTCGGTACGTTAAGCAACGCCTCAATAATCATGAATAAGCGATATATCAACGGTCATCACATCCTGGCTGGCCTCTATCAGTGGCTCAATCCTCTGGTACCGTCCGGTACATCCTAGAAATCTCACAGCAGCGATCTGTCAAACGCTCAAAGTGCGGAAACACAAAATACGAAGCCTCAATGCAACCGTGTGTCTCTGGAATCACGCCCCGGTCAGTCCTCGTCCGCGACGAGCTCATGCTGACAACTCGAGCCGTAGCTCACTCTGCCCGTGCAATCGCGGCAGCAAAACCACAACCAGTATCGATGAAGATAGATCATAGGAAGGAATATGACACAATGCAAGGAAATGTACAACCTAAGGTTTCTTAAGCGGAGTGGCGTGTCGTAAGTATGCCGCGGAACATACCCACGGTACGTCACTCTATTTAGTCACCTATTCCATCAACCAAGGGTCATCCTACACGACGAAAGTTCGGGTCTAATACCCCCTCGACCAAGTCTAAGTTCCGTAAGGTCAAGCTTAAGTTCCTTATATAGATAACGCCCTAGGCTCCACATAGTCAAACTTAAACTCGAACCAAGGTCAACCTAGCGCTCTGATACCAACTTTGTCACGACAAGAAAGAGCACGTGACTGGCCCTTGAACCATATGAAGTCTATAGGACCCCATCTGATCCAAGTAAGCCAAAAGCCCAGCAATCTAAAACCATTTAAAGAGTAAATAAGGAAAACTGTTTTTGAAAAGTAAGGAAATCATGGTTAGAAATCAAAGTTTTTAAATAACTAAGCCGAATATGCATTTTTTTAAAAATGTGTAACCTTTCCTGAAAATTTCGGCAGAGTTTCCTTTGTAAAAACTAGCCCCGAACGGGGTACAACAAGAATAATATATATGAAATGATAAAAGGCATCCCCAAGCGGGAGCTAGCACTTCGTCCATCGACGGTCACAACCACGCATGCAATAATAATATACAACGCCAAAGGGCGAGGATCAAAACCCAAAAAAAAGAAACTCAAAACAGCCAGAAAACCGTAATACTACTAGCGCGACTCTAAGGTCGAAATAAAACAACACTGTTTTTTAAGTCTGAAACAATAAACATGTTTTGGTTGATGGAAATTCTAGATACAATAAATGATACATGAACAATGGCGGTTCTGATACAAAAGAACCCACCTATCCAAGCAAGTCACCCATAAGGAAGCGGTGTTCCAGAAATGCCGCTATGGAATCTGTACGGCAAAAACCTGCAAGGACTGGGGCACAACGGGGGTGAGTTGCCAACTCGTGAATAGAAAATATCTACAAGCAGAGATCGAATGCATGACCCATCCTAGGTAAATACGATCAGATATACATAAACCTCAATATGAATAAAGCTGAAGCATGCCAAACTGGCAATGTAATCTCTACATGAGTGTAATGCCAAGTGCTCGTGCTAGTGCCTCAGGTAATAGCATGTCATGAATATGAGGTATGATCAATGTAATCAAATCTGCACACACGTGGATCCCGTCCACTCGTCACCCAATGACAATAACCATCATGCAAGTAAATATCATGAAACCTGTGCATGGAAATATGAGGATATAACCCACCCGTGTCCCTCGCGACACGTCAAAATCATGGAACCGGAGTGCCCAGCATCGGCACTCGAAAACATCATGAAAACTGTGCCCAGCATCGGCACATAAATCCTCATATATCAGGCTCCGTCAGTCCGGATCGGCCCGCGGGCTCTGTCTGCGGTATCGGCCCTCGGCCCCGGCAGGACGCCCAAATCTATCCATCGACTCTGGTTAGTATCCTCCGGATAACCGCCTGGTCCAACCAATCACCGGTAGGTACTCTCCCGCCTCCAGGCTCAATCGGCAAAGCTCATCGATCATCTTGCCGAAGGGAACCATACCGGGTCCACCATGTACCCGCAATCGGCTCATCCACTCCTCGATTCGGGTTTCACATGTCGCTCTCAGCACCGAGAAAACACATGGTGGACGCACTGAAAAATCATATCAAGGGTAACCGGGTTTTTAAAGCAATGACATATTCTCTTTTGAAACACTCTCGGTTCCCAAATCCAGAAATATCATAGAAACAACATATCTCAATGCGTATAGTCAAAAGCATGAAGTATGCGACATGTAAAGGAAGGTATGCACATCATCATGTCATCCAAGGATCATATACTGAATGCAATAGAACTACAGTGTGGTGACATGACAATTATCGATGATGAGTGTGTGAGCCGGCAACAAGTGTACGTGGAACATATGCATCATCGATAATGGTGCTGGTGTCCTAGCAGCATGAATGAAATATAACCACAGTACAAGCGATGCAATGCAAATAGCATGAATATGCGGAATCGAATAATCAACGCAGAAGTAAAGAATCTACACCAATCTGTACAAGTCATGCAGGGGTGCCATTTGAAATAAGACGAATCAGGGCTTTTGGAAAAACAAGGGCTACGGTGTTTTAAGAAAAGATACATCATTTGAAAATATCCGTATGACCCTGCTGCCTATCTTTAAAATATCCCCGATTCGTTAGTTTGAAATAGGTATGACTCGGTCCAGTCTAATGTCTACTAAGTAATCTAGACAGGAGGGGTAAGAAACCACCTAATCTGAGTCAATATATATAGATATGATAGTCGGTGATCCCGCCTCAATAACATATCGTAAGATATCCTCAAGTCATGAGTGCGGATCTATCATCAATATCGGCTCGTACGGTAGATCGTCGTACGGCATCCCAATAGCTGGGTAGGGGTCAATGTCACAGTACCTCATCACATATCAGGTATCACTATCATCAGATCGCATAATCTTGGGTACTACTCTAAGTCTAGTACAAATCGATACCATCTATAAAAATATGAATGCGGGTAAAGCACATGTCCAAAGGCCCGCTAAAACTATCATATCGCACCTCGAAGACAAGCTATGTCGCATCGCCGATCTCACGGCCTCACATCAAGTATCATCTCAAACCACGTATCATCCTCCAATCCCGTATATAAACACATAGTCCCATACCCATGTGTAGATATACGCACCATCATATGCACTCTAATAAATGAAAGAATGAATGCAAGTATGTGTGTAAATGTATGTGTGAGTGCAACCACTACTCTAGGGTTCGCACTATACTAAACCAATATATTCTTATCATCAAAATATCATTATTACCATCAATAACCCTAAACAACACATAATAAATATTCGTGTGTATACGTATTCGTATACATCACCACGGACTGCGGGGGTGCTATACGCCATCCACCCGACTTCTCCCCGTAGATATAAATCTACTCACATTGCTTCTCGTGTGCCAAAGCCGATGTCGCTATCTTCACCTCCTTTGCCTCAACATCACGCGGGGTACCTACAAGTATATCACAATGCTAAAGCACATGAAAATCACATCGAAAACCAAAATAGCACACGCTACCCGCATAGGTAAAAACCTATCGACTCGCATGTAAACACAATCAAAATCCACTTGTCGTTGACGTCCAAACACCACCCGACAGGAATGAATCACCAAATACCAAAATCCATGCTAAAACAAGTCCCAAATTATACACCAACATAGGAAAATCAACCCAGATTTCACCCTAGATGGAATCAGTCAAAACTAGACATACTCAGGGTCAAAACTAGAGGAAATGGGGGCATGCACAGAAAACGAGGCAATTCCTTAAAATACCTTATTTTAGAATTTTCCATAATTTTTCCCCATTTATCTGTATTTAATTATACCAGAATATTAAAATATTCATTAAAATAATATTAAATTATAAAATTTCCCAAAAATCATATTTTATTATTTTGAAGACGTTACTGTTTCATTAAGAAGATATAACCGTACCTTGAAAAGTCATCCGTAAAAGTAATGAAGTAAGAATAACTACTTCGCGCATGTGTAGACATTGGACCGCACACGTCGATGTGTATGAGTCCCAAGAGCTCGCCCGCTCTTACTCCGTGTCCAGTGAACGGAGTCTTTGTCATCTTTCCTTTGAGACAGGATTGATAAGTGGCATACGATTGATATTTGAACGGATTCAAATATCCTTCTGTATGTAACTTCGTCAACCTTCTGTCACATCCCGAAAGTACGGAACATGACCGACACTTAAACTACGAACGTCTCGAAGCGTACGTAATCTAAGTAAGCCGAAAACCCAGAAATCCAAACCAAGAAAATTAGTAGAGTGAAGGAAACCAACTTAAAATCAAGTAGTTTTAATAGCATAAGCCGAATTATGCGGTTTTAAAAACATCCAATATTTCCTGAAAATTTCGGCAGGGTCTCCTTTATAAATACAGGCCCCCAAACGGGATACAACATGAATAGTATACGAAATCAAAAAAAGGCATCCCTAAGCGGGATCTAGCTCTTCGTCAATCGACGGTCACAACCACACAAGCAATATAATATACAACGCCAAGGGCGAGGATCAAAACTCAAAAGGAAACTCAAGACAACAAGAAATCCACAGAAATATAACGCGCGGCTCTAAGGTCGAAAGAATGACATCACTGGTCTCTATCTCAAAAATAAATATATGTTTGGTTGATGGAACTTCTAGATACAACAGAATAATAATATACAAGATATATAATGGGGGCACGATACAAATAAACCCACCTACTAGCAAGTCACCCGGAAAAGGAAATAGTACCAGCAAGCCGTAATGAAACCTGTACGGCGAAACCTGCAAGAACTGTGGCACAACGGGGGTGAGTTGCCAACTCGTGGGTAGAAAAACATCTACGCACAGAAATCGCATAAATAACGCAATCCTAGGTCAATGATCATAATATATCCTCAAATATGTATATAACATGCAGCCTATAACGATGGCTAGGGTAAATATCTAACCCGAGTGTAATCTCATGTGCCCGTGTCAGTGCCTTAGGTAGCAATATATCATATGGATGATGTATGAATGCATGAAACAGAATGCATGCACTGAATAAAACCGGTTTCATAAATCAGTGAGATTTCTGTATTTTAAAAGAAATGAGGTACCATATATGAAATCAGCATAAAACAGTGCCCAGCATCGACACAAAACAAGTGTCCAAATACCTCGATATCTCTGTGTCACAATCTATGTACCTCAAGTCTCAATCTCAATTTCTCAATCACAATATCTAGGGCACCGTCAGTCCAGACCGGCCCCTACTATCCATCTCAAGACCACGACGGTACCCTCCGGATATCCGACGCGTCGGGTAATATCACCGGTAGGTAGTGCTCCCCTGCCAGGCTCACATCGTCATCATCAAGCGCTTCTTGCCCCGGGGTACCTTACCGGGTCCACCATGTACCCGAACGGTTCATCCGTCTCCTCGAATCGGGTCTCGAAATCCATCAGCAAACTCATGGTGGATGACTCATACATCATGGGAGAAACTGCACTTTTATTTAAAAAGATAGAAATCGGTTTATATATGTTTTGCTGTTTTCCTCCAAATCCAGAAAATATCATGGAAATCCGAAACATCAATAGTATGTAGAACCATGAATATAAGCATGAGAATGAATAACAGTATGCATGAAGCGACAAGTAATAACTACAACATCTAAGCTGGCATATAAGGTATGTACACTAATATTATGTCAAACTACTGGCTATCAAGCTAAGTTAAGCAACAATATTTTCTAAGGTGTACGTGACATGGCAATTACCGTTGAAGATGTGTGTGAGCCGGAAAGTAAGTGTATGTGGTACATACGCATCATCGGTATTGGTGCTGGTGTCATAACAGCATAATGTCAACAATGCAATATGAAATAACAATGTAAATATGCGATGCGGAGCGAGCAACCAAAATGAGCGGGAGCTAAAAACTAGACGCAACTATAACTAATTAGCATTAATCTAATATAAGTCCTACAAATTGTGCCATTTGAAATAACACGAACCGCAGGGTTTTGAAAATAGGGCTACGGTGGTTTTTAAGAAAGGATACGTCTTTTGAAATATCCGTAGATCCCTTGACCTGTCTTTTAAAATACCCACGATCCGCTAGTTTTGAAATATGTAGGAGTCTAATCTAATCTAACAACTACACTAAACTATACGGCTGAACTAACAAGCTGAACTACAGGTAAGGAAACCGCCTAACATCTGAGTCGATACATATACATACCTGTATATATATTAGTCGGTGATCCCGCCTCAATAATATCATATCCGATACCATATCTATAATCAGACATCCCAAGTCAAGAGTGCGGATCAATCATCAAAATATAGCTCGTACGTAAATCCGTCGTACGACATCCCCAAATCTGGGTACGGGTTAATATCACATTCATCATACTATTCACCTGGTATCCTCTTTATCAAATATCATGATCGGGGTACAGATCTACGTCTAGTACAATACTGACACCGCCTAAGTATGCATGCACGTGTGTGAAACACTACGTCAAGACCCGTTACAACGTCATGTCGTATCTCAAATACGAACCCTTCTATATC
The DNA here is from genome assembly GCA_030015575.1 of Agapanthus africanus. Classification (NCBI taxonomy): domain Eukaryota; kingdom Viridiplantae; phylum Streptophyta; class Magnoliopsida; order Asparagales; family Amaryllidaceae; genus Agapanthus; species Agapanthus africanus. The sequence goes on from JASDDO010000031.1 coordinate 187,134,285, forward strand.
ACCGATCTCACGGCCTTAACTCAAATCTCATCGACTCATCTTAAATCCCAAGTACTATCCTCATTATCCATGCATGTGTATATGAATATACATATGCATAGTCCTATACCCACGCATATATACATATATACATATCCCAATCGGTGCACAAGAAAGTAATGTATGCAAGTCTGTGTGTGCGTATGTGGTATAACAACTACTCTAGGGTTTCGCAACTAACCCAAAGCTAATCCAGGAACACCTAAACATAAATGGATACATCTTCTCGTATCAAAAAAACACCTATATAAACATATATATATAAGCTACTCTACGGACTGCGGGGGTGCTATACGCCATCCACCCGACTTCTCCCCGTAGATTTAAATCTACTCACCTCGACCTTCGCTTGCCTATGCCGATGTCGACACGCGCTTTCTTGTCTTCTTGAAGTCTTCGTGAGGGTACCTACATATCATAACACACCGCATCGCATTAAAGTCCGACTCATGACCAAATCGACACATGAATCCCACATAGGTCAAAACATATGGTTGCTTTCACAAATCAACCCCAAAACCCTCGACGTCGGCGTACAAACGCCAGACCATCGAGAAAAACCCAAACACACTCATTTGTACAATCACGAGCACTAATTATAATATAAAATAGCTTAAAATTCACAAAAACCCTAAACTCACTTTAAAAGCCATTTTTCCGAGAATCTAGCAAGCAATATTACCCGTTTTAGTACAAAACTCGACGTTTAAACAAATCTAGTGGCCATAATACTTATTAAATATCTTAAATAAGTCATAAAAACAATTTCCATAATTTAATCCCATTAAATTTTCATTAACCCCAAAATCCTAGTTTGCCAAAATATCCAATTTTAACAATTTTCAAAATAACAATTCACAAATCATCAACTTGACTAGGTTTTGCATGAACTAAGATGGTAAACTACAACTTATAAAATTAATGATATCATGAAGAACCTAATTAGATTTTTAATCTTATAATTTGATTTAATTTTAAAACCTAGTTTGCAATATAGCTTAATTATTACAATTTTAAGTTAACAATTTGCAACTAGCAACTAGATTAGGTTTTAACATGTCTTATGATGTTAAATACATCACACAACCATAATCCCATTACTCAAAACCCTAACTTGAAATCAACCTCATTCTTGAATTTTTCAATCATGCAATTAGAACCAATCTAAAACCTAATTAAACACTTAATAATCTAACATAAAGCAGTTAAACAACAAATTCACTAAAGGGTTAAAATTTATACCTCCCAATTGAGTTCTAGCATGAAATCTAAGCTTCCCAAATTGCTCCCTTTTCACCAAAATCCATGCTTGAAAGGTTAAGGAAAAATGGGTAGGGCTTGAATTTGGAGTTTTTGGGATTTTTGATGGATTTTGAGGCAATTTTGATCAATTTTTTTCAAGAGAAAGAGAGGTGAAATGGAGGGGGGGCTGTTGCTGAAATTTGGGGAAGGGCTCGGCTGATTTGGGAGGGGGATTGGAAAGAGAGTGAGGTGTTGAAAGTGGTGGCCAAGTCAAAGGAAACCATGCCTCATTTGACTTTAACCCTTCTTTCTTTATTCCTTCACTTTATTTTACTTTTTTGTTGAGGTAAAGAAAAGAATTGGAGGGAGAGGGGGCTATTGTGGTTTCGGCCAGCCCATGATGGGGTGTGTGTGTGTGTGGGTGGGTGAGGAAAGAAATGATAAATATTATACCCCAATTTCTATTTAGCTATATTTCACCATTTAAGCCCTTTTTCTTCGATATTTTTTAAGCCGTTTTGGAAAACCATTTCATTTCAAAAACCACATGATAAAATTTTATTTAATGTTTTATGATGTACAAAATTTTTTTCAACTCATTCTAATTTGTAATTTTCCCTAATTAAATGTATTAGTTACGGCTTAAAATAATAATAAAATAATTTTTTTTTTAAGAAAATTTGAAATTTCACCAGTGGCTCAATAAACACCAAATACTAGTAATTACATAGCTAGAATATGTATATTTAATTTTTATAATAAGATATTTGTATTTTGACTTTTTACAGAAAACCCCCTTATTTTACCGATTTTTTCGAAATTTCACCGAAACGTTTTTCAAAACGTTACAATCTTCCCCACTTAAAGAAATTCGGTCCCCGAATTTAAATTCAAACACCCCCCAAATACAAAAACATCTAAGCAAAACCATCAAGTCGTCGGGGCTCCGAAATCATAAGTACATAAAACGCATCATAGCGCATGAGTAATGGGCAGATAACTCAAAATCAAAACTCCGGCAAGCATCCCGCAATCATCGGAGTCACGGTAAAGACACAAATGTCAAATCCAATACAAAACCAATATGATATAACTCGAAACTGTACATGTAAATATCAAATCTATATATGTAAATATCTGAAGGAAATGAATGCCAAATATATTCAGGTACTGTCCTCTGACTAGTCCTGTCCAGTACGAAAACACATAGCAAATATCATAAAAACGTACTGCTCTATAAGAAAAATCAATCCCAAATACGCGTATGAATACTACATGCGTCTGGTCCGCACAGAAATCAAAATCCATATACGTGCCATACAAATGCACAGAAACAAGATCTAAGTGCATCGGGTGTGCACGAAACATCTGTCGTAGGCAACATGTGTGCCTGACAGCAAAATCAGGCGCATCTGACATGCATGAAAAATCTCGATTTAGTGCATCTGGTGTGCACCAAAATCACACTTCAAAACATGCGCCCAACATGCGCGAAAATCCAAATCAGGTGCATCCATCGTGCACGAAATCATGAAATCCAATATCAAGTGCCGAACATGCGCAAAATCAAATCAGGTGCACAAGGTGCACAAAACAAATATCGAACATCACCATCGGAATCAAAGTTCAGTGCATCTAAATGCACAACATACGTAACACCGCACTGCAAGCATATATGAACTATACCGCGTGCAAAAACCAAATCGTGTGCGTATATACGCACAAAATCAACTCAAATGTCTAAAACCGTAAAATCACAAACATGTGAAACCAAGCACGAAAACGATATCAAGTGCAACACTGTGCAAAGATCGTAAATCCTCAATCATCAAACTCAAATCATGCGAATAAATCACCCAAAACATCGAAATCAAATATGGAGGAATAGTCCCCGCTCAAGCACCTCCTCTAAGAACCTCTGGCCAACTGTCGTGGTCACTCATGGCATGTCTCATCGACGATCCTGAACTCTAGCCTGCCGGTGTGCGTAACATGACCACTCCTGGGTCCAAGTCTTCTCGTAATTCATTCCAGAAAGGTCCTGTCGAAATCTCTCCCAAATCTCGTCTCTGCCGAACTGTCCGGAAGTCATCGTCCTTTAGTATATCTGTTTCTTATTCCGGAACGGCTGCATACTAACCGCGACTCCTTCTGGAAGGTATATCCAAGTACAATGCCTCGGCATGAGTATCGCATCTCTGATGTCGGCAGAGTGGAACGTCGTCTTATCCAGATCTCGTACGAACCTCTTACCCCACTTTTCTCTAATGTTGACTGCTCTGGACTCGCCTCGTCGTGGCAGCATAGACTGAGCACCAACGGCTATCCTCGTATATGGAGTCTCCCAAGAATGCACCTCACCACCTAGCATCCGAATGAAGTCGAACCATTCGATCGATTCGTCAAAGACTCATAATCCCCCAAGAGCTCAACATCTTGGGCACAATTTAATAGTATCGAATACATACCGCAACATCGGTGGTCCAGCCGTAGAAGGGCAAACCCAAGCCTCACTAATGGCGCCGTGGAACTGCCGCAAACCCGAAGGTTCAAAGGCTTTCACACGGTCATTATGTCGAGTCATTCTTCTAGAGGGTCCATAGAACTGCCTGCATGTCTTTCCGAATACTTTAAACTTGGAATAATAGGTTTCTGACATTCGATCGTCTCTGTCGACCCCCACGTCTCTACGTGAAGTCGTCTCTAGCTGGAATCAATCTATCTGATGACCTTGCATCGGAGTAGCAAACGAACCACATGTCCTAGTCATTTATCCTCAGTGGCTAGTGACCTTCTATCATCTCTTCGTACTACTCGTACTGCAATAGCTCCAACATCTGGGGCGATATCTCGTCGTTCATAGCAATTACTGGCTCGCTCGTCTGTACGCTGAACGGTGCCTCAATAATCAGGAGTAAGCAATACTTCAATGGTCATCAAATCTGGCTGGCCTATATCAGTGGCTCAATCCTTTAGTGCAAATCGGCACGTCCGAGTAATCTTATACAGTAATCCACCCAACGCTCGTGGCGCGAAGACACAATGAAAAGACACATCTCTGCAATCGTGTGTCGCCGGAATCATGCCCTGGTCAGTCCTCGTTCTTGACGAGCTTGTGCTGACCGCAATTCTAACCGTAGCTCTCCTTGCCCGTAATCGTGGCAGCAAACCGTAACTGGTACCGATGAAGCTAGATCAGGAATGAATATAATACTGAACAAAGAAATTTACATCCTAAGGCTTCTTAAGTGGAGTAGCGTATCGTAAGTATGCCGCGGAACATACCCACGGTACGTCACTCTACTTTAGTCACCTATTCCATCAACCAAGGGTCATCCTACGCTCCGAAGGTAAAACCTGGCTTTGATACCAACTTTGTCACATCCCGAAAGTACGGAACATGACCGGCACTTAAACTACGAACATCTCGAAGCGTACGTAATCTAAGTAAGCCGAAAACCCAGAAATCCAAACCAAGAAAATTAGTAGAGTGAAGGAAACCAATTTAAAATCAAGTAGTTTTAATAGCATAAGCCGAATTATGCGGTTTTAAAAACATCCAATATTTCCTGAAAATTTCGGCAGGGTCTCCTTTGTAAATACAGGCCCCCAAACGGGATACAACATAAATAGTATACGAAATCAAAAAAAGGCATCCCTAAGCGGGATCTAGCTCTTCGTCAATCGACGGTCACAACCACACAAGCAATATAATATACAACGCCAAGGGCGAGGATCAAAACTCAAAAGAAACTCAAGACAACAATAAATCCACAGAAATATAACGTGCGACTCTAAGGTCGAAAGAATGACATCACTGGTCTCTATCTCAAAAATAAATATATGTTTGGTTGATGGAACTTCTAGATACAACAGAATAATAATATACAAGATATATAATGGGGGCACGATACAAATAAACCCACCTACTAGCAAGTCACCCGGAAAAGGAAATAGTGCCAGCATGCCGTATTGAAACCTGTACGGCGAAACCTGCAGGAACTGTGGCACAACGGGATGAGTTGCCAACTCGTGGATAGAAAAACATCTACGCACAGAAATCGCATAAATAACGCAATCCTAGGTCAATGATCATAATATATCCTCAAATATGTATATAACATGCAGCCTATAACAATGGCTAGGGTAAATATCTAACCCGAGTGTAATCTCATGTGCCCTTGTCAGTGCCTAAGGTAGCAATATATCATATGGATGATGTATGAATGCATGAAACAGAATGCATGTACTGAATAAAACTGGTTTCATAAATCAGTAAGATTTCTGTATTTTAAAAGAAATGAGGTACCATATATGAAATCAGCATAAAACAGTGCCCAGCATCGACACAAAACAAGTGTGCAAATACCTCGATATCTCTGTGTCATAATCTATGACCTCAAGTCTCAATCTCAATGTCTCAATCACAATATCTAGGGCGCCGTCAGTCCAGACCGGCCCCTACTATCCATCTCAAGACCACGACGGTACCCTCCGGATATCCGACGCGTCGAATAATATCACCGGTAGGTAGTGCTCCCCTGCCAGGCTCACATCGTCATCATCACGCGCTTCTTGCTCCGGGGTACGTTACTGGGTCCACCATGTACCTGAAACGGTTCATCATTCTCCTCGAATCGGGTCTCGAAATCCATCAGCAAACTCATGAGGGATGACTCATACATCATGGGAAAAACCGCACTTTTATTTAAAAAGAGAGAAATCAGTTTATATATGTTTTGCGGTTTTCCTCCAAATCCAGAAAATATCATGGAAATCCGAATCATCAATAGCATGTAGAACCATGAATATAAGCATGAGAATGAATAACAGTATGCATGAAGCGACAAGTAATAACTACAATATCTAAGCTGGCATATAAGGTATGTACACTAATATTATGTCAAACTACTGGCTATCAAGCTAAGTTAAGCAACAATATTTTCTAAGGTGTACGTGACATGGCAATTACCGATGAAGATGTGTGTGAGCTGGCAAGTAAGTGTATGTGGTACATACGCATCATCGGTACTGGTGCTGGTGTCGTAACAGCATAATGTCAACAACGCAATATGAAATAACATTGTAAATATTCGATGCGGAGTGAGCAACCAAAATGAGCGGGAGCTAAAAACTAGACGCAACTATAACTAATCTGCATTAATCTAATATAAGTCCTACAAATTGTGCCATTTGAAATAACAAGAACCGCGGGGTTTTGAAAATAGGGCAACGGTGGTTTTTAAGAAAGGATACGCCTTTTGAAATATCCGTAGATCCTTTGACCTGTCTTTTAAAATACCCACGATCCGCTTGTTTTGAAATAGGTAGGAGTCTAATCTAATCTAACAACTACACTAAACTATACGGCTGAACTAACAAGCTGAACTACAGGTAAGGAAACCGCCTAACATCTGAGTCGATACATATGCATACCTGTATATATATTAGTCGGTGATCCCGCCTCACTAATATCATATCCGATACCATATCTATAATCAGACATCCCAAGTCAAGAGTGTGGATCAATCATCAAAATATAGCTCGTTCGTAAATCCGTCGTACGGCATCCCCAAATCTGGGTACGGGTTAATATCACATTCATCGTACTATTCACCTGGTATCCTCTTTATCAAATATCATGATCGGGGTACAGATCTACGTCTAGTACAATACTGATACCGCCTAAGTATGCATGCACATGTGTGAAACACTACGTCAAGACCCGTTACAACGTCATGTCGTATCTCAAATACGAACCCTGCTATATCACCGATCTCACGGCCTTAACTCAAATCTCATCGACTCATCTTAAATCCCAAGTACTATCCTCATTATCCATGTATGTGTATATGAATGTACATATGCATAGTCCCATACCCACGCATATATACATATATACATATCCCAATCGGTGCATAAGAAAGTAATGTATGGAAGTCTGTGTGTGCGTATGTGGTATAACAACTACTCTAGAGTTTCGCAACTAACCCAAAGCTAATGCAGGAAGACCTAAACATAACATGGATACATCTTCTCGTATCAAAAAAAACGCCTATATAAACATATATATATAAGCTACTCTACGGACTGCGGGGGTGCTATACGCCATCCACCCGACTTCTCCCCGTAGATATAAATCTACTCACCTCGACCATCGCTTGCCGATGCCGATGTCGACACGCGCTTTCTTGTCTTCTTGAAATCTTCGTGAGGGTACCTACATATCATAACACACCGCATCGCATTAAAGTCCGACTCATGACCAAATCGACACACGAATCCCACATAGGTCAAAACCTATGGTTGCTTTCACAAATCAACCCAAAAACCCTCGACGTCGGCGTACAAACGCCAGACCATCGAGAAAAACCCAAACACACTCATTTGTACAATCACGAGCACTAATTATAATATAAAATAGCTTAAAATTCACAAAAACCCTAAACTCACTTTAAATGCCATTTTTCCGAGAATCTAGCAAGCAATATTACCCGTTTTAGTACAAAACTCGACGTTTAAACAAATCTAGTGGCCATAATACTTATTAAATATCTTAAATAAGTCATAAAAACAATTTCCATAATTTAATCCCATTAAATTTTCATTAACCCCAAAATCCTAGTTTGCCAAAATATCCAATTTTAACAATTTTCAAAATAACAATTCACAAATCATCAACTTGACTAGGTTTTGCATGAACTAAGGTGGTAAACTACAACTTATAAAATTAATGATATCATGAAGAACCTAATTAGATTTTTAATCTTATAATTTGATTTAATTTTAAAACCTAGTTTGCAATATAGCTTAATTATTACAATTTTAAGTTAACAATTTGCAACTAGAAACTAGATTAGGTTTTAACATGTCTTAAGATGTTAAATACATCATACAACCATAATCCCATTACTCAAAACCCTAACTTGAAATCAACCTCATTCTTGAATTTTTCAATCATGCAATTAGAACCAATCTAAAACCTAATTAAACACTTAATAAGCTAACATAAAGCAGTTAAACAAAAAATTCACTAAAGGGTTAAAATTTATACCTCCCAATTGAGTTCTAGCATGAAATCTAAGCTTCCCAAATTGCTCCCTTTTCACCAAAATCCATGCTTGAAAGGCTAAGGAAAAATGGGTAGGGCTTGAATTTGGAGTTTTTGGATAGATTTTGAGGCAATTTTGATCAATTTTTTTCAAGAGAAAGAGAGGTGAAATGGAGGGGGGCTGTTGCTGAAATTTGGGGCAGGGCTCGGCTGATTTGGGAGGGGGATTGGAGAGAGAGTGAGGTGTTGAAAGTGGTGGCCAAGTCAAAGGAAACCATGCCTCATTTGACTTTAACCCTTCTTTCTTTATTCCTTCACTTTATTTTACTTTTTTGATGAGGTAAAGATAAGAATTGGATGGAGAGGGGGCTGTTGTGGTTTCGGCCAGCCCATGATGGGGTGTGTGTGTGTGTGTGTGTGGGTGAGGAAAGAAATGATAAATATTATACCCCAATTTCTATTTAGCTATATTTCACCATTTAAGCCCTTTTCTTCGATATTTTCAAAACCGTTTTGGCAAACCATTTCATTTCAAAAACCACATGATAAAATTTTATTTAATGTTTTATGTTGTACAAAATTTGTTTCAACTCATTCCAATTTGTAATTTTCCCTAATTAAATGTATTAGTGACGGCTTAAAATAATAATAAAATAATTTTTTTTTCAGAAAATTTGAAATTTCACCAGTGGCTCAATAAACACCAAATACTAGTAATTACATAGTTAGAATATGTATTTTTAATTTTTATAATAAGATATTTGTATTTTGACTTTTCACAAAACCCCCCCTTATTTTACCGATTTTTTCGAAATTTCACCGAAACGATTTTCAAAACGTTACACCTTCTCTCATTGATGTGACCCAGTCTACAATGCCATAAGAAAGTCTGATTTATTTCCGGAGACTTTCTTTTGTGTGTATTCTGGACATTGAAAATCTGTGGTTGGTTTAATATGTATATACTATTACTTAATATACCTGACCCATTCAGAACTTGATTAAGGTGAATATTTACAACATTACTTACAAATGAAAATTCATAACCTTCTTTAGATAATAAAGATACAGAAGTGATATTACAAGTTGCATTGGGTACAAAATAGGAATTACGCAAAACCAAAACGTGTCCATCTGACAACCCCAGGTGATAGTCCCCCACGGCCTTAGCATCCATGCTAGCTCCGTTTGCAACTTTGAGGGTCATGTCACTTGCCTTCAAAACCCTACGGTTTCTCAATGCCTGCAAAGAATTACAGATATGAGATCCTGATCCGGTATCCAATACCCAGGAAGTAGAGTTTATTGATAGACAGTTTTCAATAACATACACACCTGAAGCAGAAGCCGCAACATGCTTCAGATCCTGTGTTCTGGCTTTCCAAGCCCTGCAAACTTTCTTCCAGTGTCCACTCTTGTGACAGTAAAAGCATTCTTCCTTATCCACAATCTTTCCCGCTACCTTTGTTGCTTTTGTCTTTCCCTTCGTATCCACTTTACTAACACCGCCCCCTGGTTTGGCGGAGGCTTTCTTCTTCTTTCCCTTGGCTTTTGCCTTGGATCTAGAAGAGGAAGATCCTCCTACAAACAAAGTGGATGTTTCCCTGTCTTTCTGTAGGGTGCCCTCTGCACTCCTCAGCATGTTGAGGAGTTCTGAAAGTTCAACTTCTTTTTCTTTGAAGTTGAAGTTCAAGATAAACTGGGCGTAAGTGGAAGGAAGGGACTGGAGAATCAAGTCCGTATAGAGCTCGTTCTCTAACGTGGTCCCAAGGTCCGCGAGCTCCTCAATGAAGCCAATCATCTTAAGCACGTGTTCCGCTACCGATGATCCGATGGCCAACCTTGCCGAAGATAACTTCTTCGACACTTCGTATCTTGTGATACGAGATTGCTCTCCATACAGTTCTTTTGTATGGAGAAATATGGATTCAAGGTCCATATTCTCGTGCCTCCTTTGATGTTCGTTGTCCATAGAGGCAATCACGAGGCACCTGGCCTTCGCGCAATCGATCTCCCAAGTCTTACGGATTTCCTTATCCGCGACGCTGGAGGTAGGACCTGGGATAGGGGGAGCTTTGGTGGTAAGGAGATACCCCAACTTTTCATAAGTGATTGCCATTTTGACATTCCTAAGCCAATCTTTTTAGTTTGTCCCTGTCAGTATGTTTTTATCTAGTAATAACTTAAGTCCGGTCATGATGTTTGGTCGCTGCAACTAGGAGAGAGAGAAGAAACACTTTAGCATGATGCTCTTGCAAGTTTAGAGTGGTTTTTAATTTGTCTAAACAGGATGGCTCCTACTGTCTCTCGAATCCCTCCTCAAACCAGAAAAGAAGAATTAGTCAGGATCAATCTCACCGTACAATACTTGCTTAACCGTTCGGCCAGGCTGGTGTCGGTACTTCGAGGGAGGTTTTCCAACGCTTTCGCGAAGTTCCTAAATTAAATAACCTCTTTTCCCTAGGGGCGTAGCCCCGCTAACACCTTTCTAGACACCTACTTGGTTTATAGCATTGATCGTTAAGTGAGAAATTTCCCGAGGAGTAGCATATACTCACAGTAGGATCGGGACCCAAATATCATCGCATGACAAAACTGAAGGAATCCTACCAGAATCATCACACTCCAAATAGTATGCAGCGCTAGCAAGTTTCAGTTCTTTTGAAACTCCCGATGTGGATTTCTGCCCCATGCTCTTATGACCTTGACTTTGGCCAAAATATCATAAGTCACATGTCAAGTTCTACCCGTCATTCACCAGGTTAATTTGAGCCCACCCGCACACACCCTTGACTTTGGCCTAAATGGTAGAACGACCGCCCCAAACCAACACATCTATCTATGCTGCACATGAATACCCAATAGCTACCAATCACTATGCCTTGACTTTGGCCAACATACATAGATTGAATACTATTGACTATTCATGTGAAACGACGGAGGGCTACGAATGGTTTTGGCGAAACCGTGAACGTAGTGAACTTGATATAATTGATGGAACGAGATAGCTTTTAAAAGGAGTGGCTTAAGCTCCGCGCTTAAAAGTTATTTTGAATAGAAACCGAGTGGTTTTGAAAGTGTCCCAACGAATTTTACATGGTTTATTTTTCTTGCATTAATTCCAATGCATCCCATCATTTAATCCTACCATTGCAGAAAACAACCAAAATATGACGTACGCTTCTGCCATCCGCATTCGCCATGGGGCCCCGTCATTACCCGTTAGGTTACTTAAATAACGACAGAGCGGGGGCTGGACTAGCGCGGATGCAAAACATAAGCAACGCCTAAATAATATCATACATAGATATATTGCAATGATAGCCATTTCAGATCACAGATGAATACATTGGATATACTAGGAATCCGCAATTTGTACGAGCCTGTAACGAAAAGCGGATTACATGGTCACGAAGAATAGACAATACCTTACCCTAGACCCCTACGGGTGCGGCAAACTACCCGCCAAATATCCGAAGCGGAGCAACCTCCCTCAACGACGAGAGTAGGCCACTCGGCACTTCGAGATACCCGGTAGTTTGTGCACCCCACCTTGGGTCTATCCTAGGAGCAAAAACAGTAAAAAGAAATTATACAATGACGGCTACAACCCCGACCCGATTGTGCGGCCAAAAATAATATTACATCAATTTACATATTACATGTATTGAAAGATAAAAGAAAACACTCATCTCACAACCCCCCGGCTATTCATCCGCGACAATCTAATGAATTCATATACACATACCATCAACATTACAGATCACAGATATGTATAACCCCCACCAATCGACGTATAGCGATTAGCGGACGTTCAATACATATAGCACATCACAGATATATACCCGTCAGCTTAAGTCTATAGAAGTTCGATCAAAATACAGAATTTCAAGCCCCAAAAACTAATTTTTCTTTCTGAAAAATCTGGGCAGAAAACACATATTGTAAAAATCCCAAAACTACCCCAGAAATACACTGCAATAAAATTGTGCCACGGCCGAGTCAACTCGGCCGCGGAACCGCGGCGGGAGCATGCTCCCTCCGCGTTTCCGCGGCGACTTGACCGATTCGTTGGACCAATTTTCATGGGTGTTTTGTAAAAAGCCTGAGTCGATTTTTGATGTATGATTTTTCAATTTTTGAACAGAATACAGAATCAACAAAAACTTGATTTTTCGGGTTCGTTTCGTGACTTTTTCTCCGATCGAATTTCTAGTTACTTTGCTAACATGTTAGATAGTGTCTAACTAGGCTCTGATACCACTGTAAGTCCATGCTACACTTCCCCGGTACATACAGGGTTGCGGAAGTGGTGAAAAACGATTTTTGATGTATGGTAACATGGACTATAAATACGGATCTTTGTTAAACAACTAACTAACAACTTAACTTGAGTTTTACCTACTCGGTTAGGGGGGCTATACCTATCTTGAACTCCTTCGTCTTCAGCTCCTCCCGGTGTACGGATCGGCCTCACCTCGTCGTCTCCTTGCGCCGATGATGGATCCACCCGAAAGATTCTACCTTTGGCTTCTTCTTCGAATTTTGAAGAAACTAGAACACTTGGCTTGCTAGGCCTTGTGAACTAGAATGAGTAGAGGATTGTTTTGGTGTCTTTTTGTCTCTAAGGCAATGAGTCTCAACACATGAGAATGGTTTGCCTTGAGCTAGAGAGAGCAAGAGGAAGAGGGAGAGCTTAAGCAAGTGATGGCAAGAGAGAGAAATGAAATGAGAGAATGAGTAACTCTTTTGCCAACCTCTTTCCCATAATCCAATAATAATAATAATAATAATAATAATAATAATAATAATAATAATAATAATAATAATAATAATAATAATTGAGTATTATGTGATGGTTCATATCAAGTCAAGTGGCATTATCATTTCATGCACTCATATTGCAAAGCATAACAAGCAAGCAAAAGTCTTTGCCATGAAATGAGAGCCATTGCAATTATGATGGTCAACTAGTCCAACCTAGTCAACTGGTCAACAAATTCAACAAGTCAACAAAGTCAACCCCTCATCTCAACGATGACACAATAATACTTAATTAATATTATCATTAATAATGTTTCTTATTCTCATTAGGGTTTAGCCAAAAGTCAACAGTCAACAGTCAACAACCCTAATGAGAATCCTCTGTCTCTCTGTCAACTGTGCATACACACCCGCATCCGCGTTCCGAGGAACACGAATACAAACGAGATAAAACCAATCCCAAAAAGTACACTAGGATCTGGCTTAAACCAAAGCCTGCTAGTGTTAACTGTCCGGACACCAAACGTGCACAAGTGCACGGATGTGACTGAACCCTGTCGCAAAACCATGCGACCTGTCGCAAAAACATGCGACCTCTACTCTTTTGCCTAAAGGCGAATAGCTTTCTTTGTGGGACTCTAAAGACTCGACACTACGCTGGCAAAGGGTTTAACCACAGACCGCAAGCGGCACTAGCTGTGCGTAACGGACCCCAGGTAGATGCCGACAAGAAGACTGACAAGGTGAAACCCATCTGAACTCCTACTGAGTCTGAATGTGACAATCTCTATACAGTACGGTCTGTTCGTCTGATACATCACATGGCGGGCCTAGGGGACGGTAAACGTCAGTCCCCTAATAGAGGTACAAGTCGTGTCGGAGTGAAGCCCAGAGCACCCTGAGATAACACTGGAAACCTACCAGTATATCTCGCTTGCCCTGGCCAGGGACTACTCATGTAATGGCTCTCCTAGACACAGCACGATGTCAACCCCCAATACCGGGAGAGACGAATCCTGTCTAAGCATCACTGCCTCTAAGTGCTTCGGGACTGTACCCAACTACTACCTATTTGCACGACTCCTTTGAGCCGTGGTAGGGTAGTAATCTAAGTACAGTGGGAACACACTCGAGGCGAAGTGATAGTGTCAAGTCAGCGGACTAAGCTGTACTCATGTCACCTGGGAACTGATAACTGACGATAGGTATAGTACCAACCAACAGTTCCAGATGAGTCCTGTCCAGTGCACTCGTAACCCAACGAGCACCCGCATACTATCTCAAGTACGACGTACTGACGGCTGTGGGATAGACCGTCTCCCACACTGAGATGAGAAGCCCATACGCTAGTCTACTCCGGAGTATCGATGTCCTGTCTCGATAGTCCTGCGACTAGGGACCTGCATAAGAATGTGCTTATAGATTACCCAGCCCCCACTAGTGTGACTGCCATCACAACGCTGGTAATCAAGCAAAGATCTTAAGGGCTCCACTAATGTGTATAGGTGATATACTAAAATGAACACATGTACACATTGAAGTAGAAACAAACCAAGTAGCATACTACTATATTGAGCAAGATTGTCTATACGAGGTGAATATCCCAAGCTTCCATTAAGTAATATACAAACTAGTATGATACAGTAATGGCCTCTAGGGCATATACTGTAACACATGTCACCAAGAAAAACACGATGATCAGTCCTCGTCCATGACGAGCTCGCCTTGACCCATCACTAGCAGTAGCCCAAACCGCGCTCAAACCATGGTGACAGGAACCTCAATCATGTATCGACGAAAATAGATCAAAGGGATGAAATGAATCAAAAGATCCAGAATGGATACATGATCATAAAGAGGAACAGAATCAGTGAGAGCATGATCATGGAAACAAATAGAATCTGTCCCGTCCCGAAATAGCACGTGACTGGCACTTGAATCATATGAAGTCTATAGGACCCCATCTAATTCAAGTAAGCCAAAACCCCAGAAATCTAAAACCATTTTAAAGAGTAAATAAAGAAAACTAGTTCTTTTGAAGTAAAGAAAACATGTTTTAAAAAAAGCAAGGTTTTCAAATAAGTAAGCCGAATATGCATTTTTAAAATGTCTCGTCTTTTCTGAAAATTTCGGAAGAGTTTCCTTTATAAATACTGGCCCCGAACGGGGTACAACATGATAAAAGCATATATATAATGATAAAATGCATCCCCAAGCGGGAGCTAGCTCTTCGTCAATCGACGGTCACAACCACCCAAGCAGTAATATACAACGCCGATGGACGAGGATCAAAACTCAAAAGGAAACTCAAAATCAGTATGAAAACCATAATACTGTAGGGTTACTAGGCACTCTAATGAGGTTCTACAAGGCATCAACCAAGCCGGATTAAAAATTTAGCCGTGCCGAATAACTCTAAATAAGATCGTTGCTAGAAAATTAGGGTTTCATATGCAAGTAAATCACATTTACGACTAAGTGAATACGAAATACAACTTTTGTAGATCGTTCCTTCACTTCTAAAGCTCCTTGTTGTAGTCGCTTGGCTGCGATCACGTACTCCCGGACTCTCGGACGGCTCCATGAGAAAGTTGCAGCGGTATTGCTTGAAGTCTTCGAGGCCGAAGATGATCTACGTCGAGGAAATAAGAACTCAAGCTTCTACTTCACTAACCAAAGAATTTATGAAGCAAACACCCTAAACTAAAGTGCTAGTATAGTAAAGGATGGTGAAAAAGGAAATGGGTACTCTTTAGAATTTGATTTCTCACATTGCTTCTCTCTTTTTCAAACCCTAGAAAGAAAATCAAGGAGGAAGAAGATGAGCTCAAAATGAATATGAAGAATAATCAAGAGAGAGAATAATCTAACCATGGTGAGTGAGTATCATATACTGTTGGAGATAGTGCCCTCAGAGTCAATTATTGGATCACAGGCACGTGATTGCAATGATTGAGGGAGGACCTAACCCAGGAGGACAGTCTTACTCGAGATGATAGTATGCTATCTGGTTTGCCTTTATCATCGTGTACTGCTACAGGTGACCTTACAGGTCGCTATTACACGCTGATACAGCCCCTAGGATTCTTGCTTGACTGCCAGCAGTATGATGGCGATCATATACGTGAGAGCTGGTGGTCTATAAGCACATCCTTAAAAGGTCCCTAGTCGTGGGAGTTTCGAGACAGGGCATCGATTCTCCAGAGTAGACTAGTGTATACAGTCGAGACCCGGACGAGGGGCGGTGGCCAGTCTCACAATCCACTGGTGTCAGTTGGTTCACCTAAGATGTATACAGGTGCTCATTGGGTTATGAGTACACCGGACAGGACTCGCCGGGAACATGATAGTTGGTCTTATACCTGACGTCAGATAGCAGTTCCCTAAGAACATGTGTACAGGTTAGTTCATCGACCTGAGATCGTCATTTGTCTCGTGTGAGTTCCCACTGTACTTTGATTACTACCCTACCACGGCTCAAAGGAGTCATGCAAACAGGTTTTAGTTGGGTACAGTCCTGAGCCACATGGAGGCAGTGAGCGGATCTTCAGGGGTTCGTTTCTCCCGGTATTGGGGGTGAGGTCGCTCTGTGTCTAGGAGAGCCATTACACAAAGCCCTCGGCCGAGGCAGGAGATTTACTGGTAGGTATTCCAGTAGTATCTCAGGGTGTTCTGGGCTACACTCCGACACGACTTGTACCGCTTTTGGGGGTCTGACTTTTACCAACCCCCTAGGCCCGACATGCGATGCTCATAGACGAACGGACCGGACTGTACGGATATTGTCACTGACAGGCTCAGTAGGGTGTCAGGATGAGTTCGCTCATGGACGTCCCTTTTGGTCAATAGCTGGTGGCCCGTCACGTATTGGCTTATACCTCTGACGTGCTAGTGGTTAAATCCACAGCCATAGTGTTGACGAGTCTTTAGAGTCCACCACACTTACAGTTACTCAAGTTTCGGGCGAAACGCTGTAGAGGCCGTATGGAGATATGACAGGGTCCGATCAGATACGTGCGGTATTGCACGGATCAGGATCAGACGGTTTGTACTAGTGGCCGTATGGATATATGGCAGGGTTCGATCAGATACGTGCGGTATTGCACGGATCAGGATCGAACGGATATTACTAGCCGGCTTTGGTTTAAGCCGGTCCTAGTTTAGTACAGTGTAGATTTTGTCTCATTGCATTTGTATCCGGTCGGAATACTGATGCGGGTGTGTATGCACAGTATCGGGGTTTTTCCTGTAATTTATTACGGGACCAGTTTTCTGAGGTTGCCAGTTTGCATTCCGTTCCGGCCGGTTTTCCTTTGTTCTTTCCCGGCCGGACTTTTCCGATGGAGGGGGTTATTTGCAAGTTTGCAAATAACTTTTTGAGGAGCGGTTTCTTGCATATTGGTGGCATCATGATAGTTATTAATCATGAGATTCTTTCTTAGTCTTTTCCTTTGCTTGATGGTGATGAGAAAGGATTAGGATTGATTTGTGTTTGGATGTGAAGCTTGCTTTATGATGTGGTCACCTCCTGCCTTTTACTACACTCACCTCCCTTTGTATTATGTTTGATTCCCTCCACCATTTCCTTGGATAAAATGGCCGGCCACATTTTGTTATGAGGGGAGAAAAAAGAGAGGAGTTCATTTGTATGAGAAAATTATTCATCTCTCATTTTTCTTGCTACACTATTTCTAGCTCTCTTCAATGTTCTTCATCCCTCCATCACCATGGCAACTACAAACCCCATTGAGACAAAGCGCATTCTATACTATAATCTACAGCAAACCTTGGGCACGTCGACTAGCCAGCTTCGTGCCCGAGTTGCCTCGGTATTGAGGTGGGAGCCCGTAAAAGATGCAGACGATGTGGTGCCCTTCCGGCAAGGAGGCGACGACCGGAGTTTCCGCGGGAGATCGGGACGACGACGAGAAGACCGGAGGACTCGGATCACTCGGTATATCTCTCACCCTTTCTCTTGATTGCTAGTATCGGTTAATGGTTACGATCCGGGTATATTGTCCGCGGTAGCGCCAGTTTAAAGTTAAGAAAAAATTTTGATTCCGCATTTTGGCCTCGGATAGACGGCCGGGGCGCTGCCGTGGCGCAACATGGTATCAGAGCCATGCCATTAACCTTGTCTAGCTTGATCTAGTATGTTTAAAGACCCGATCGGACAAAAATACCAAAAACCGTATTTCGTGTGCATCAGGTTTCTGTCGAATTTTTTAGGGCTCTAAAAATTTTTCAGGTGATTGCAGAATGATGTACAGAGAATCCTAAGAACACTGGAAAAATTTGGTAACCTAATTCTTCCGTACGACCGCGGAACCGCGGCCTTAACCCCTCTTTGGCCGCGGTTCCGCCGCAGGAAGTTGGAATCACTTCACCATATTTTTCCAGTGGGCTTGTGGGCTGAAAATAAGGGTTTTGGTATATTTTGTTTGGGCCTAGATTTTCTGCAAGTGCTACAGTAATGCTTTGGGGCCCACTTGGCATATATTGTTTGATCGGATATTTTAAACTTGCTATTTCACAGTATTTACATTATATCTGCGACCGTGAATGCTACTTGATCGGTAAATCCTGTCTAACTGCTATAGACCGGTTAGACGGATTTTGCGAACGTGACTTTCACGTTGATGCTCTGTGTTTATGCTGTGATATTGCGGATCGGTCGTGGGGGATAGCCTGGATGCAATGTTAGTACAGTTTTGTTTTATATGTACATTTGATATTGCGGGGCGAGCGTCCGACATGTGGACTGCCGTCACTTCCTGTTTGTATTATTCTTTTGGGGAACGACCTGGTTGCGGTCGATGTACCCATTGTATGTATATTTTACTTTCTGTACTAGGATTACCCCGCGGAGGGCTGCACAGATAGCCGGGTTCTAGAGGGCAACGGGCCCGCATCTCATGGCATTGAGATGGAGGGGGCTTCACTCTAGGATTGGCGGGCTATTCGCCGCACTCGTAGGGGGTACAGGTTGACCCAGGAGGGGTGCCCAAGTTACCGGATTCCATGAAGTGCTGGGTGGTCCATTCACGGTGCTGAAGGGGGCTGCCTCACTTCAGGTTTTGGCGGGTGACTTGCCGCGCCCGTAGGGGTCTAGGATTTCATTGCACAGGCTATCCACACGACCAGGGGAACGTCGGGTTTCAGCAGCGGCTCTGTGAAACCCGGGGCTTCCAGATATCTGTATTTTTCTGTGATGCTGTACATTTCTGTGATGTTGCATTTTATCACGCCTTGAGCGAATATAATATATTGGTATATATATTAGTAGATGTTGTATATGTTTTGCATCCGCGCTAGTCCAGTCCCCGCTCTGTCGTTAGTTAGCTAACCTAACGGGTAATGACAGGACCCAGTGGCGAATGCGGATGGCATATACGTACATCAGTATATTTTCGTTCTTTGTGGTGTGATCAATTGATGGGACTGCGTTGATTCGGATCAATGCAAGATAAACAAACCTATTCTGATGTTGTTGGAACGCTTTTCAAAAAGCTGTTATTGCAAGGACGTTCACTTTTGTTTTGCATCGTGGTATTCATTTGGAATATCCTGCTCCTCAGTCGACGAGGCAAGGGCCGAGATCCCTTCAACGGGAGTGGCAACTTGGACAGAAGTTTGCGTCAGGGCAGTTCCTTCAACGATATCAAGTTCATTACGTTAAAGGTTTTTCGCCAAAAACCATCCGTAGCCCTCCGTCATTTCCTACAGGTATTATTTAGTATTCGTGCTGCGTTTGTTGACCTAATCAAAACGTAGTGTTCGGTAGCTGAGTGGTACTTGTTTGTTGCATAAATGGGATTGGTTAGGACAGTCGTGCGGCCTTGTTGACTGTGTCAAGGGCTCGTACGGGTGGGTTTAATGCAATCCAGGACAATGACGGGTTGAACTTGACTAGGACTCTTTGATTTGTTGACTGTGCCAAGGTCACTTGGGTCCTAGGGGTAAAAACACACATCGGGAGTTTCAAAAGAACTGAAACTTGCCAGGCATACGCATACCTTCTGGAGTGTGGTGACTTGAGTGGATTCCGTCAAGTTATCATGCGATGATAGTTGGATCCCGATTCCCACTGATGAGTTGGTTTACTCCTCGGGTGATCCCGACTAATTCTTCTTTCAGGTTTGGAGAAGAATTTGAGGTTACAGTGGGAGGTTTCCTGATTAGATAAAGTGATAACCATTCTGATCTAGGTTAGAGTGCACGCTGAGTGTTTCTTTTCTCTCTCTCTGGCAGCGACCATTGACCCGACCCTAGACTATGACTCAGTGACCAAGTTGACCGAACCTTCTTAACACTGTCTTTTGGATTGTCAGAGTTGCAAACCTCATTGCCACTCCTACTTTTACCCTTTTCTCCAGGACACCCTGTATTACTATGAACGTCCACTTCCATTGGACAAAACCATCGTATGGTTATATACGAACTCGAAGGAATTCGAGGATGGTTTCCGGTTCTGGAGAAAACGAATAGGACTATTCAGTTGTCTTTTCCGTTTACCTTCTCTCTCAGATTGCGAGTACTCCTTGGCTTAGGAGATAGTACACCTATTACGCAAATTGGATAGTCTTCTTCCAAACCTTAGGCTGGTGCCGAACGATGGGGAATGAAGAATACCAATTAGCCTAAACGGTGTACAGAAGGTATTAAGTTAAGACGAAGAAAGGGATTAGTAAGAGGGCAAAGTAAATTGCGACTGCCATTCACGACCATACCAAATATTTTTTCGCCAATCCTAAATCACCTTTGTATTTCTCTAGGACACTCCGTATCACTACGAAGATCCCAAGTTTATTGGATAATCCATCGTATGGTTATATACGAACTCGAAAGGAACTTGTTCCAGTTCGGGGATGGATTCTGGTTCAGGAGAAATAGGAATAAGGTTTATTCGGTTGTCTTTTATCTTCACCTTCTCTCACATTGCGAGTGCGCCTAGGATTAGGACAGTACACCCATTATGCTTATTGGATAGTCTTCTTCCAAACCATAGGCTGGTGCCGAACGGTAGGGAAAGAAGAAAACCATTTGGCCTAAAGGGGTGTGTAGACGGTAATGACTAAAGACATATAAAGGGATTTGGACAGATGGCAAAGAGATATACGGTTACAGTTGTGAATCTGGATAATGGTAGAGGCATTACTAGGAATACCAGGATACCCCATCGAAACATTTCAATGTTTCAGTTCAACTGTGTACTGTTAAAAGAAAACTGATTTCCCGATTAGACACTTTCTCCAGGGTATGTATTTACCAGGTTGGATTCTCACATCTGTATGGTTTTACAGATGATGAGTGGGAGTAAGTTATTGGGAATTAGGTGACCATCCTCATTATATCGGGATTCGTTGAAATTAGTGATATTTGAGGAAGCCACCTGGGTTGTTTGCCGGTCGGCAAATATTTGGTTTTGAATATCCGCTGTTGTGCACCAATTTCAAATTGATATATCTGTACGTCTATTTTCATAGAGTGAGATATACCTTTTGATATTATGTCGATGACATTTACCTATATCAGTGGATGGTTTGGTAAGGAGCATCAAACAGCGGTGTAATTCTTCTTAACCATAAGTACAGTTTTCAACCTACGACGCACAGTGAAAGAGTTGTTAGACTCAGCGGACTTATGCAGAGTACTGTATGTTGTCCAGTGTCCATTAGGACAGAGGGGTTGGTCCTCATACTATATTCTGTTTACTTTTAACTTCTCTAGTTTTTAGACAGCTGTTTCGTGGAAACACAGGGTCCGAATTTTGAGAAGTTATAGGTATTTGAATAAAGTAGAGAACCAAGTATAGCAAGTATTGGGATTCTTCAAAGTGATCGAAGATGTAGATACTTGTCTATGGTATTCAGTTGATAGTAATGATAAAGAGAAATTGGTTCTCTTTCAGGTTACTCATAATTGGAAGCATTCCTAAGTTGAGTAACGCTGATCGGCCTCCTTCCATTTAGTTAACATGCACTAGAGATAGCTGCATGATTTGAATCTGGTTCAATTAAATCAGTGCCTCTGGTTCTATATTGGATATAGTACAGTTCATATCTTAACATTGTTAAGGTACGGGGAGTTGTCCGGCTTATGATTAAAACCAGACTCTGGATAACTCAAGGCGCGTTTCTGTAATGGCTGTTTGTGGGTTGACCCAGGCTATGACGAGGGTTGATTTTCTGCCATCTGGGAGATCAACAGTAATATTGTTCTAGACTGGCCACAGTTTTAATAAAAATGGATTTTTTCAAAAAAAGTAGTAGGAGTATGGTAGAACTGGAAGTGATTCCAGAACTGCAAACGATTACTGAAGATTTGATAAGGAACCTAAAGATTCAATCTGATTTGACATTCCATTGGCCCCTCCGCAGATAAGGTGGGTAACTTCAGGCACCCGAGAGGTACTCCGGTAGCCTCAAGGACGGTGACAGGGAAGTTCTTGTTTACCCACACTTGCCATTGTTGTTGTTCCAGGCTGCGAGACCCGGCAGGAGGATGAGTATAGCGTCGTTCTAAACTAGCTTTAGAAGTGCACATCTATATGACTCTGCCAGATGGGTTGTCGTAGTCAGTTGGAGCAGCGGAAGCATTGGTGGACATCAGGCTTATGTCTATTTATAGACTAAAACAGATATAGCGGAGATAGATCATATATTTCTGATGTGACAGTCATAGGTTTGACGTCATCAGAATAGGGGATGGATCTGTTGAGAAGGTAGTAGGGTGTGATATCCGGGTTTTGGATGACATACAAAAAGTAGGAAGTGACATTCCTATACTACGATCGGTTATACTTTGGTCGTCACACAGTGGTTTCTCCACAAAGGACTTGGACATTATATCAGACATACTGGTTACTAGATCTATGGTTTTAGATCTAGATTTGGGTGATTTCCCAATCAGGGTACTATGACAACATTCTAAGAGTATTTAGAATGGACGACTCCTGGCACGGTAGTGTACCTGCAGGTGATGGAGTCACCCTCTCTAAAGGTGTCTTATAGACTAAAGTAGAGAGGGATGTGCATGATTGGCAGATCACTTGCTTAGGCAATTGAGTCAATCATGAGATGCCAAGTACCACACCAGATGTTGTTCTTGCACTAGATGCAATAAGTTGACATTGACCCAATCCTGGAGAAACAGTCGGAAGCAGAACATACACTAGTAAAATAAGGGGTTGCCCCTACGGATAACAACATCCGTAGGGGCAGTTAAAGATTGGCCCTACGGATTAATCCGTAGGGCAAAGTGGTTGCCCCTACGGTCGTTCAATATTTATTTAAAATATATTAAATTTTAAAGTGTTTTTGCCCCTACGGTGGCGCAAACCAAGCACCTACGGGTATATCCGTAGGGGCATATAAATAGGGATTTATGAGATCGATCCCTACGCCGATTATTTCTTATTCTCTTTCTTTCGCTCGCGCGAAACCAAATTCCCAAATCGAGATCGTCGTCGCCGCCGCGCTGCAGTGATCTCGTCGTCGCCGAATCCAAGCCGAATCGTCGTCGCCACGCCTGCAGTGATCTCGTGGTCGCCACCGTGCTCCGTTCTCGTTGTCGCCACCGCCCTCGTCGTCGCCGATTACCTCTCCGTCGTCGCCTACAGGTAAATAGTTAAACATTATTATAATGATGTTAGGGTAGCGATCGATGAGGGTTAGGATTAGGTATCGGTTGTGGTTAGGGTTAGGATTAGGGTTAGGGTATGGGTTCGATCGGCGGTTGGGGTTCGACTGGTGTTGGGGTTAGGGTTAGGGCCGGTTAGGGTTAGGGTTCGGTTGGGGTTTGGTGTTGGGGTTAGGGTTCGGCTGGGGCTGGGTTGGGGTTAGGGTTAGGCCGGGTTAGGGTTTGGTGTTGGGTTGGGGTTCGGCTGGGGCTGGGTTGGGGTTAGGGTTAGGCCGGGTTAGGGTTTGGTGTTGGGTTGGGGTTCGGCTGGGGCTGGGTTGGGGTTAGGGTTAGGCCGGGTTAGGGTTTGGTGTTGGGTTAGGGTTCGGCTGGGGCTGGGTTGGGGTTAGGGTTAGGCCGTGTTAGGGTTTGGTGTTGGGTTGGGGTTCGGCTGGGGCTGGGTTGGGGTTAGGGTTAGGCCGGGTTAGGGTTTGGTGTTGGGTTGGGGTTCGGCTGGGGCTGGGTTAGGGTTAGGGTTAGGGTTAGTGGTGATATTGGAATCGAGAATATGGAATTTGAACACCCAAACTAGAATGAACAAATGTAACAAATCTACTCAATTTTGTGATCTTTGCAATACCTAGCTATAGTTTGATCCTCATGACTGCATATAACTGAAAAGGTTTGTGGTTTTGCAGGATGCTTCTATTATCAAGAATTTACATTGTGTAATTATCCTCATATATGATTTACAACTCTGTATGTGTTTGTGTGCATGTGCATGCGTGTGTGTGGAGGGGTTATTTGCCAGTGCATTTCAACTTGGCTCCTAGGCTTATGCCGTACCTCAGGAATGGGACACAATTCCCTATTGCAAAACTCTTTTTATCTCCCCCCTCATCAAGATGCTTTCCTGAGCTATGAGAGTATTTGGGGGACTGTACCTTTCTTTGCACTAGCTTAAACTGCATTATCCTTTCCTCTTTGTTGACTGGTTTGCTGGGGGTTCATCCCTTTTGTCCATAGTTTCCTTCACCAGGATGTGGGTAGGCTGGATACAGGTTCACTGTTAGTGATAAAATTTTTACAAAATTTCTAGCGATCCTTAATTTTTCGGTATGTAGTTTGATGTCGTTCCCAATAGACGGCTCTATTTTGACTACAAAATTTTTAACCCGTAGGGGCAGATTTAACTTGGCCCTACGGATTAATCCGTAGGGGTAACCCTAAAGGGTTACCCCTACGGGCACAGACGTTCAAGAATTAAAATATTAATTCTTAATTTGGTGTTTGCCTTAGGGTTATGGTTGGGGTTCGGCTGCTGCTGGGGTGGGGCTGGGGTTAGGGTTTGCCTTAGGGTTGGTGTTGGGGTTTAGCTGGCCACGCTGGGGTTAGGGTTGGGCTGGGGGCTGGGGCTGGGCCACGCGGGGTTTTGGGATCTTTGTAATTTGCTTGCTCTGTTTGGGGTTTCAGTTGATCCTCATTAAAAAATTGGTGATTGATATCTTCATTCATATTATTATCTGTATTTAAAATTTTTGTGAAGCCTTCAGAGTTTGGGAAAATTACTGGGGGAATTTTTCCTAAAATGTCTTGAGAGGGGGTTCAAGTGATGGGATAATTTCATTTGGTAATCTTTTACTTATTTTACATCTCTTATTTTTTCATGCAAAAATCTGAATAGGTTTCTTACAATTATGCCTATCGATCAATTATTATATTTATTTCTATTTTTTGTGGATGATTTGGCTTCAATTGAATGGAGGCGATGATGGCTTGCCCTCAAGCTTCCACTTTTATGAGCTTTATAGTTATGAGATTGGCGAGGCAAGCCGGTTTGTAGCCATCTTATTTCTTTTCCTAAATTCAAATCCAAATATAAACTGTCTGATTGAGAGAGAGAGAGTATGGGAGATTATGTATTATTCAATGTGTTTGGAAGCTGGCATGTTCTGAGCGTCATCTCTGCATGAAAGCTATGGTTTTGCAAAGGGTTTGCCCTAACTATTTTCTGTGGGGAAGCTGAAGGCCTGAAGCTTCATCAAACTCAGGATTGGATTCTGGTCGGGTATTGTAAATTCTTATGAAAGTTCCTTTCAAGATTTGTTCAGAGCTTGCATAACATCCAATATATGATACTCGATGATAATATGAAACCTTCATATTCCCATCGATACTCATATATGAAACTAAAAGCGCCACTTTGTCCCTACGGTGCCCGACATTTTAATTTAAAAATATTATATCTTAATTTGTTGTTTGGCCCTACGGGCACCTAAATGGGAATTTAATTAAAAAAGGCACAGAAATGCCCTACGCCTCGATATCTTTCCCTCTCGTTCCCAAAATTTTCTCTCGTTCCCGCGTCTCCAATTTTCTCTTCGTCGCCACCGCGCGCCCTCCGTTCTCAGCCCGCCACCGCCCTCGTTCTTCCTCGTCGAGTTCCTCGTCGCCGATATTTGTGCCTACATTGATGCCTCAAGCAACGAATCAAATGATGTGGATCACAAACTAATTAAATAAATTTTGAATACCAATCTGGACTGGGATTTGAATACCAATCCTAGTTTGCTATATTATATCTTGAATTTGCACGCGCACATAATAAGAAGAAGAAGGAGAAGACAGTAATGTGGCAGAAGAAGAAAAAAATGACATTCCTCGTTCTCTGTTTCAGCATCAATCTTCTGATATGAACTAATGATGGTTTTCACATAGGCTTTTCCCATTAGAGACTTCTTAGTGTCCAATGGAAAGCATACATCAGATTTGTGCAGGTCGGGTTCTTCTATGACTTTCAAGAGTCTCAACTGATTCTGTTAATTACACTCTAGTTGGGTGGTACTTTTACCACTTCTCACTGCAGGTGCGCTCTCTAATATCCATTTTGAATGTAATATTATCGATATCCATGCCTGTTTATGTCAAAATTACTTATATTGTCAATGTTTGATTGTCTAGTTGTTGGTGATGCGTCCATATCAGGGACAGAGGCCACTCCCGTTCCTCCAGGTATGTTTATATATTATATAGGGCATGTATATTGATTTAGAATGCTATATCATAAATATACACACATTTCTTTTGCTCTTAGTCGTCCAACTCATTATCATGGGCTGCTTGATGAGATTAGATTTGCGCCTGATGATCTACAAGAGCTTGTTCACTCCCTGTCATATGTGTAAGCAGCGCTATATGCGAGTTTACCTTGTTAGTATGTATGTACTGAAATTAATTAATATTATTCAAATTTTGATACATGCAGATACCAGAGGAGCACATCTTCTATCTCTGTAGGTAAGGCTTTGAATTTGTTGATTTTGGTGTTTCTTGTCAATTTTATAGACCAGTATGTGCTAAATATAATGTTCTGACAGTTGCTAGGGGAAGGCAACATTCGAGGCTGCTGACCCCAGTCCTGGACGCCGCACACGGACGGCACCACGGAGGTTGGGAGAGAGGCCGAGGACTAGGCTCTAGCAGGGCCCATATGAGGTTGGACTCCACCCCGGTGGTTACTTCCTCCGTCTCCAGTGAGCGACGTATCCATCATGAACTGGATAGCTTGAGGGCCAGCGTTCAGGAGTTGAAGGAGATGCTGGTATGTATACTACTTTATAGTAAAATATCATTTCATATTATATACATATCAACATATCCATAATTAGTACGTAGCTTGAGCTTATTTGGTTTTAGACTTAAGTTTGATTAATCATACATACATATGTAATTGAAATAAACAACGCTTTTCCAAACTAGATATCCAAACAGGGTTTCTAAATAACTTAATAATGATACGAATTCGAATAATAAACAGTTCTTACACGCTTCCTACACACGTTATATCCAGACGCGACAGGGTAGATCGGCCGAGCCTCCACACGCAACTCCTTCGGCTGCGGCTCCGCAAGCCACTACATCGGCTGCGGTTCCGCAGACAGCTCATGTAGCTCCACCGCCCACTCAGACTCCCGCAGCCGCGGCTCCGCAAGCGACTACCTCGACGGCGGCTGCGCAGACCACATGCCGCTCAGACTCCCGCTCGCGACAAATTGCATAGTTTATTGACCGAGGAGCAGGCGCGCGTTATTCTATCGTTATTCAGAGGTGGAGCTGGACCGAGCTAGGGTAGATTTTTGGTTCTTTTTTTTTTAAACATGTATTTATTTATATCATACACATTGTACTACATTTTGAAACGATATTGATATTGGTTTGTATTTATATCATATTCAGTTTTTGGGTTTCTTTTGTATATTATATATATGCGTGAGATGTGATTATGAATACTGCAATATATGATTTGATTGATGTATATATTATTGTGCACAGGGCAGGAAAAAGCAAGCAGCCCATTTTTAAAAAAAAAATTCAGATAATATATACCTACGGATTAATCCGTAGGCAAACATGTTACCCCTACGGATATAGCCGTAGGGGCAAAATATCAGCAGTAACTGATATTTCACCCAGATCTCAGTACCAGGGGGTTGGGAAAGCCCTTACGGATATATCCGTAGGGGCCACTGGCTCTCCCCTACGGCTTTATCCGTAGGGGCTACATATCAGGAATCCTGAATTTATGCCCCTACAGAAACGTACCTACGCATATATCCGTAGGGGGTAGTACATGCCCCGACGGTTATGTCCGTAGGGCATAGTAATTTATTAAAATAAACCGTAAATAATATAAAATCTTATACCCTACGGCTTAATCCGTAGGGGCAACAGGACCTACACAGATATCCGTAGGGGCAAGAATTTGCCGGTAGGGGCAAGTTCAGGGCCTCAACTTGCACCTGCGGCCTTTGCACCTACGGGGTATTTTTTCGCCCCTACGTATATATCCGTAGGGGCAGTGGGTTGCCCCTACGGATAAATCCGTAGGGGCAACCCCTATTTGTAGTAGTGATAAGTGGATGTTCTAGGGTTATGATAACGACAGCCTCATTTGGGGGACAGTTATCATTCCAGGCTTCCAAGGTGACATGGACGACATGGAGGTTGTCAGAGTTATAGTTTTCCTTCTGACGAGGGGCAGTATTTTGGACAGGTGGTCCAAGGCAATACTGAGGGTGGCATGGCGCAGGATACTGATTAAGTTCAGTTGATGATACAGTCTAAGAAGTTTGGATTTGGAGTTCATTTATGAGCTCGGTCCCATCAGACATCCAGACACTCTAAGACAGGTATTGCTCATTTCGGGAGATGGCTTTCTCCGCGAACTTGAGATATAGAGAGACATAGAAAGAAACATCACAGCGGATCCACTCACTGAGGCTATTCCTCGAACGCAATAGTTTCGCAAACGAGCTTTGTGAGACTGACCAGTAGAGGAGTTGGGTGTTCGGTATCACACGGGCTGTGAGTATGCGACATCGCAATAATTAGCCTTGAGTGCAAGTGGGAGATTGTTGGAGATAGCTCCCTCAGAGTCAATTATTGGATCACAGGCATGTGATAGCAATGATTGAGGGAGGACCCATCCCAGGAGGACAGTCTTACTCGAGATGATAGTATGCTATCTGGTTTACCTTTATCATCGTGTACTGCTTCAGGTGACCTTACAGGTCGCTATTACACGCTGATAGAGCCCCTAGGATTCTTGCTTGACTGCCAGCAGTATGATGGCGATCATATACGTGAGAGCTGGTGGTCTATAAGCACATCCTTAAAAGGTCCCTAGTCGTGGGAGTTTCGAGACAGGGCATCGATTCTCCAGAGTAGACTAGTGTATACAGTCGAGACCTCGACGAGGGGCGGTGGCTGGTCTCACAAGCCACTGGTGTCAGTTGGTTCACCTAAGATGTATACAGGTGCTCATTGGGTTATGAGTACACCGGACAGGACTCGCCGGGAACATGCTAGTTGGTCTTTTACCTGACGTCAGATAGCAGTTCCCTGGTGACATGTGTACAGGTTAGTTCATCGACCATAGATCGTCATTTGTCTCGTGTGAGTTCCCACTGTACTTTGATTACTACCCTACCACGGCTCAAAGGAGTCGTGAAAACAGGTTTTAGTTGGGTACAGTCCCGAGCCACATGGAGGCAGTGAGCGGATCTTCAGGGGTTCGTCTCTCCCGGTATTGGGGGTGAGGTCGCGCTGTGTCTAGGAGAGCCATTACACAAAGCCCTCGGCCGAGGCAGGAGATTTACTGGTAGGTATTCCAGTAGTATCTCAGGGTGTTCTGGGCTACACTCCGACATGAATTGTACCGCTTTTGGGGGTCTGACTTTTACCAACCCCCTAGGCCCGACATGCGATGCTCATAGACGAACGGACCGGACTGTACGGATATTGTCACTGACAGGCTCAGTAGGGTGTCAGGATGAGTTCGTTCATCGACGTCCCTTTTGGTCAATAGCCGGTGGCCCGTCACGTATTGGCTTATACCTCTGACGTGCTAGTGGTTAAATCCACAGCCATAGTATTGACGAGTCTTTAGAGTCCACCACACTTACAGTTACTCAAGTTTCGGGCGAAACGCTGTAGAGGCCGTATGGAGATATGGCAGGGTCCGATCAGATACGTGCGGTATTGCACGGATCAGGATCGGACGATTTGTACTTGTGGCCGTATGGATATATGGCAGGGTTCGATCAGATACGTGCGGTATTGCACGGATCAGGATCGAACGGATATTACTAGCCGGCTTTGGTTTAAGCCGGTCCTAGTTTAGTACAGTGTAGGTTTTGTCTCATTGCATTTGTATCCGGTCGGAATACAGATGCGGGTGTGTATGCATAGTATCGGGGTTTTTCCTCTAATTTTTTACGGGACCAGTTTTCTGAGGTTGCTAGTTTGCATTCCGTTCCGGCCGATTTTCCTTTGTTCTTTCCCGGCCGGACTTTTCCCATGGAGGGGGTTATTTGCAAGTTTGCAAATAACTTTTTGAGGAGGGGTTTCTTGCATATTGGTGGCATCATGATAGTTATTAATCATGAGATGCTTTCTTAGTCTTTTCCTTTGCTTGATGGTGATGAGAAAGGATTAGGATTGATTTGTGTTTGGATGTGAAGCTTGCTTTATGATGTGGTCACCTCTTGCCTTTTACTACACTCACCTCCCTTTGTATTATGTTTGATTCCCTCCACCATTTCCTTGGATAAAATGGCCGGCCACATTTTGTTATGTGGGGAGAAAAAAGAGAGGAGTTCATTTGTATGAGAAAATTATTCATCTCCCATTTTTCTTGCTACACTATTTCTAGCTCTCTTCAATGTTCTTCATCCCTCCATCACCATGGCAACTACAAACCCTATTGAGACAAAGCGCATTCTATACTACAATCTACAGCAAACATTGGGCACGTCGACTAGCCAGCTTCGTGCCCGAGTTGCCTCGGTATTGAGGTGGGAGACCGTAAAAGATGGAGACGATGTGGTGCCCTTCCGTCAAGGAGGCGACGACCGGAGTTTCCGCGGGAGATCGGGACGACGATGAGAAGACCGGAGGACTCGGATCACTCGGTATATCTCTCACCCTTTCTCTTGATTGCTATTATCGGTTAATGGTTACGATCCGGGTATATTGTCCGCGGTAGCGCCAGTTTAAAGTTAAGAAAAAATTTTGATTCCGCATTTTGGCCTCGGATAGACGGCCGGGGCGCTGCCGTGGCGCAACATATACTATCTCATGTAGAGACATTACCATAGGTAATCATAGTGGTTAGGTTAACTTGTT
This sequence comes from Agapanthus africanus, assembly GCA_030015575.1. Taxonomy (NCBI): domain Eukaryota; kingdom Viridiplantae; phylum Streptophyta; class Magnoliopsida; order Asparagales; family Amaryllidaceae; genus Agapanthus; species Agapanthus africanus. The sequence goes on from JASDDO010000031.1 coordinate 187,165,687, forward strand.
GGATATATGTATGCCCTAGAGACCATTATGTGATAGTGGATGTATCTATACATGTATATATATTCAGTTTGCATTCTTGCTCGACATGATAGTATGCTATCTGGTTCTTCTTTATCTGACATGTTGATTTGATCATGCTTTTATTCATTCAGACATGCTGATAAAGCCCTGAGGATATCAGCTTGACTACTCTGATTATGATGGAGATCATACTAGTGGGACATCTGTAGTCTATAAGCATATCCTGGAACGTCCCTAGTCGTAGGTATATCGAGACGGGGCATTGATATACCAGAGTAGACTAGCGTATATGATACTAGACCCATACGATGGGCGATGAATGTTCCCACATTCATCGATGTTTGACATCAAGATCATATACGGGTGCTCAGTGGTGACTGGGTACACTGGACGGACTCACCGAGAACTCCTATATGGAATTATATGTATCGTCGGATAGCAGTTCTCCGGTGACACTGGTACAGGTTAGTCTGTAGACCCGAGATCGTCATAGAGCCTTTTGTGTTCTCCCACTGTACTTTGATTACCACCCTACCACGGCTCTACTGAGTCGTGCAAGCAGGTGGCCGTTGGGTACAGTCCCGAGACACACGAAGGCAACGAGCGATAGGAGGGGTTTCGTCTCTCCCGATATTGGGAGTTGATGCTGTACTGTGCCTGACTGGTTATATCAGTAAGCCCCTAGCCAGGGCTGCTGAATTTGCTGATAAGTGTTATCAGTAGTTTCTCGATCTGTTATAGGCCATTCACCGGCACGACTTATTGAGTTATTGGGGTCGACGTGACCATCCCTAGGCTCGATATGCAGCATATCTGATGAAGAGACCGGGAGTTGTAACAGGTTCGCTTGTTTTCTTCTGATCGCTCAATACCCGGGTGGCCGTTACGTTTAGCTGACCGCTTGCGGTTTGGGGGTACCTGATATGATCATCACCCTCTGCCGGCGTATTGACGAGTCTTAGAGTCCCACAGAGGAGTTACCCAGTCCAGACGAAACGTTGTGGTGCGCGTATGCGATATGCGCTTGCACCCGATTGAAATGTGCGTATATGATACCGAACATTGATCGGGTGGCCTTCTTTTGGTGGGGTCATATGAGATATGACCGGATTGATAAATTAAGTGTTGATTTATCATCTAACCATTAGTTTTCTCACTTGAAACCTTTCTAGGGTTTGATGGATGTATGCATGCATGCATGTGTTTCTTTCTTCCTTTCTAGTTTCATGCACATGTAGATGTGCATACATGTATACATACATACACCCATCCATCATGGTTGATTGCATATGGAAATGGTGGCAATATAAGACTCAAACCATAGATTAAATAATGGATTATTATTTAATTTTTGTTTTAAAGCAAAATGAAAAAGGAAAGGATAAACATTCTTGCTTCTACATTCTTCTTCTAACCTAACCTATCTCAACTACCACTAACCTAGGGTTATCCTTCTCTTTATCATTTAAAACCTAAGTTAAATTAACTATCTATGATTTAATCATGGTTGAAGTTAAGAAGGAAATAAATATATATAGTGATATATATTTCATTTTGTTTTTAACTCAAGGTTATCTTTTTACACCTCTTGTTTAAATTAGCCACCATCTTCATCCTCCTTCATCTTTTCCTCTCTAGTCTTTTCTAGTGAGTTAAATACAACTAAAGAAAGGTTTTTGAAGTGAGATTCCAAACCACAACATCATTCTACTCAAGTCTAGCCAACTTGATTAGAGTGTTTCTTTCGGTTTTCCAAAGGAGCGAGCTTGGACGGAGTACTCCGTGGTGGATCGTCGTGGACGCAAGGGAACTTCAAGAGGACCTCGATTCAACACCCAAGACACCAAGTAGCCTAGCAAAGGGGAGCTACAAAGGTTGTAGCCTTCAAACCCTAATCTTTACTAGCTTAAAGTTTTATAACCCTAATTTTCTAGGATCGATCCCTTTGCATGTTAGTTTAGCACCATAAAAATTAAAACTTTGGGTCATGTGATGCTTCAAAACTCTTCATAGGGTGCTAAACAAACCTTTCATTGGTATCAGAGCTACTAGGCATTGGATGTCGACCTATGGGGGGTTCTCACTGTGTGACAGTGTGGCGAAGCATAGGCTCTTACCCCCAGGGTGTCCCGAGACCGGAAGGTGTTCCGGCGGGTTGTAGTCCTCGCGAGGGGCATGCGTAAAAAGTAGCGGCTGAGGGACCCGTTGGTGCCACGGCGACCCTATTGGATGGGGTGGCTGCCTGACCTACATTGGTATCAGAGCCGACCTAGAACATTAGGCGACGTTTTTACGAAGTGAAAACCCCGATCGGACAAAAATACGGTATTTTGGGGTGCTCTCTGGAAATTTTCTAAAATTTTACAATTTGCAGATTTAAAAATATGTAAAAAATACAGCAGGAAAATATAAGGATTACGGTACAAAAATTTTCCAGTGAACAGTGATTCTCGCCGCGGAAACGCGGCCTAAACTTCCTTAGGCCGCGGTTCCGCGGCCGTATATATGAATTGATGGATACTTTTTGTACAGTAATTCATGAATCTGCTTGTATAAATTTTTGGATATTTTTTATCTGTATTTGGGTTTGAAAAATTCTGGAGGTGGTTTTGGACTCGTCATTCGATCGGGATTTTCATTTCGTAGCTTTTCCGGGTAAATTAGAAAGTATTGAAGTGTTTGAATGAGTATCATTTACTCACTATTCACGGGGTTTAAATAGTTTGGAGATACGTGCAAGTCTTTTTGCGGTGGTCCCTCTAAAAGTCAACAAACCTTAACTCGATTATGTGACCGTCTCGAACTGCCCTTTGAACCCTAGGGTTTGGGGCAGTACGGCGTGCCACATGTGAGGCGTTGGCTTGACCCTTCTACGGCTGGACCGCTACTACTGTGTCACACTCCGGATTTTTGAACCCTGCTCAAGTGTTGAGCTTTAGTGAATCTTGGGTGCTTAATCGTTCGTTCGAAAACTTTAATACTGTCTGTTTGTCTGGAATGTGATACAATATGTGGAATTCATATAGTGTAGGCATGAAATACGAAATATGTGATATTTCGCATTTATGATGTCTAAAGAGAATCTGGATTCCAAATATTGTAGTTTTACACTTTCTTTTCTCTGACCGTAAGTGTAGTATGTACGATATCGCCGGTTTCGTTGCTATACATCAACGACAATCGGGGTACGCATACTTACTTACGTTGATGATATGTGATATTATGTGTTGCTGAGATATGATGTGAAGGATTGTCGCGATCGAATAGCCGGGGGGTTTTTGTGAGATGAGAGTTTTATATTTTCATTCATGTAAATTCAAATGTAATGTAATATTCTTTTATTTGGGGCACTTCCAGGTTGAGGTTGTGTCACCAGTGTTGTATATTATTTACTTTTCCGCATTAGGATGGACCCAAGGAGGGGAGCACAGGTGACCGGGTTCTGGGGTTCAGAGGGAGGCCATCTCGAGGAGTCGAGACCGGGTCTCCTAAACTCCAGGATTGGTAGGGTCACTTGCTGCTCTCGTAGGGGTCCAGGGTGTAGGCTTGGCTATTGATCGCGACTGTGGAATCCGTATTTTCTATTCTGGCTAAATACTAAATACGGACGTCCTAGGATATCCCACCTTATATCTATGTTTCTGCTGCCTGTGTTCTGTGATATCTGAGACGAATGACATATTATATATATGATATATAGTAGACGTTGCTTATATTTTACACCCGCGCTAGTCCCGTCCCGGTATGCCGTTAGTTAAGTAACCTAACGGTGCATAACGGAACATTGCGGCGAATGCGGATGGCATAAGCGTACGTGTTATTTTCGTTTCTTTTCTGTGATTGGCTTAAGGACTTAAATGATGGGATTAAATTAATGTGATTAATGTAAAGAAAATAAACCTAAAAAGATGTTGTAGAATCGGATTTAAAAACTACTCGGCTATTTATGAAAAAGCTGCATTTCAAAACTGCGGAGCTTAAGCCACTCCTTTTGAAAACTGTTTGATTCTATAACGATATCAAGTTCAAAGCGTTAAAGATTTTCTTAAAAATCATTCGCAACCCTCCGTCATTTTAGGAAGTAGAGTACTTAGTATTCGTGCTACGTTTGTTGACTTTAGTTATGGTGTAGTGTACGGTAGCTAAGTGATGTCTTCCTACACTGCATATGATGCAGATTAATTAGGACATTCATGCGACTTTGTTGACCATAGTTAAGGGTCATATGGGTGGGTCTAATTGATCAATAAATGACGGGTAGAACTTGACTGGTACTTATGATTTGTTGACCATAGTTAAGGTCATAAGTACTGGGGGTAAAAATTACATCGGGAATTTCAAGTGTTGAAATTTGCAATGAGATTGCATACCTTCCATGTGATGGTTGGATCCCGATCGCACTGTGGGCAATAGTTGCTCCTAGGAGAGTTTTACAGTTTACAATTAGCTAACTCATTAGGTGTCTAGAATGGTGTTAACGGGGCTCCGCCTCTGGGAAAACGAGGTTTACTCTAATTAGGTCCGTGCGAAAGCACGGGGAACCTCCCTCAAAGTACCGACACTGGCCTGGCTGAACGGTTAGTGAAGTTGTCGACTGTAATTAATCCTGGCTAGTTTTTCTTTTTAAGGTTTGAAAGAAAACTTGATAAAAAGCAGTAGGAAACATCGATTAGACAAGATAATAAACCAATCTAATCTGTGCAAGAGCTTTCGCTGAGTGTATTCTTTTCTCTCTCTTAATGGCAGATACCAATGACTGGACTTAAGCTTCTACTAGATAAAAACAAACTGAATGGGACCAACTATAAATATTGGCTGAGGAATCTGAAAATCGCCTTGACTTATGATAAAGTATCATATGTCCTCATGGCTTCAGCCCCGCCCGTCCCAGGCCCAAAATCCTCAGTTGCGGACATTGAAGTCCGCAAGACATGGGAGCTGACTGTGCCACGGCAAAATGCCTCGCGCTTGCATCGATGGACAACACACATCAAAAGCAGCACGAGGACATGGACATTCACGGAATATTACTCCATACAAAGGAGTTATATGGGGAACAATCCCGCGTATTACGATACGAAGTATCAAAGAAACTGTTTCAGATGCGAATGGCCCCTGGCACACCAGTAGGAGACCTTGTTTTGAAGATGATAGCTCTTATAGAAGAGCATGAGGGCCTCGGATGGACAATGGACAATGAACAATATATAGATATTATTCTGCAGTCCCTCCCCTCCACCTTTGCTCAGTTCATAGTGAACTTTAACATGCATGGCATGGAGAAGGAACTCCCTGAACTCCTTAATATGTTAAGGAGTGCAGAGAGCACTATGAAGTCAGCAAAGACTCCCGTTATGACTATTGGACAGTCTTCTTCTTCTCTCCCGAAAGCTAAGGCCAAGGGAAAGAAAAAGAAGAAACCCACTAATCCTAAGGGCGGAGTCAAAAAGGTGAAGGGAAAGGGAAAGTCCACAGCTGGAGACCCGGGGAAAGGCGAGTGTTTTCATTGCCACAAGACAGGACATTGGAAGCGCAATTGCACGGAGTACCTAAGTCTCAAGAAGAAGCATGGTGATGCTTCTGCTTCAGATGCGTTTGTGACTGAAAACTGTTTTTCTATAAACTCTGCTTCCTGGGTATTGGATACCGGTTCAGGTTCTCACATTTGCAATTCTATGCAGGGGCTGAGAAATAGCAAGGTTTTGAGGACAGGTGACCATACTCTCCGCGTTGGAAATGGTTCCAATGTACATACAGTCGCAGTGGGAGAGTATCACTTGGGGTTGCCATCTGGATGTATTTTGATTTTGAATCCATGTTATTTTGTACCAAGTATGCTATGTAATATAATATCCGTTTCTTTGTTGGACAATGAAGGGTATAATTTTGTGTTGCAGAACAATGTTATGAACATTCACCTAAATCAAATGTTGGTTGGGTATGGTACATTTAATAACGGAATATATGTCCTAAATCAACACACAGTTTTCAGTATACAACACACTAATAAAAGAAAACTTTCAAAATTAAGTGAAGCTTTTCTTTGGCATTGTAGACTTGGTCATATTAACGAAACAAGACTAAACAGGTTACACAAAGATGGATATTTAAATTCTTTTGAATATAAATCTTATGCGACTTGCCAGTCTTGTATCAAGGGTAAAATGACCAAAACTCCGTTTACCGGACACGGAGAAAGAGCTACTCAGCTCTTGGGCCTCATACATAGTGATGTATGTGGGCCTATGTCTATACAGGCTAGAGGCGGTTTTTCATACTTCATTACATTCACTGACGATTTCTCAAGATTCGGTCAAGTATTTTTATTAAAGCACAAGTCCGACGCTTTCGAGAAATTCATTGAATATAAACAAGAAGTAGAAAAACAAACCGTCTTGAGTATTAAGATGCTTCGATCAGATCGAGGTGGAGAGTATCTCTGTACAGAATTTGCAAACTTCCTAAAAGAGAATGGGATTCTCTCTCAGCTCACTCCTCCTTACACACCACAGCACAACGGTGTGTCAGAACGACGGATTAGGACCCTATTAGATATGGTCCGGTCCATGATGAGTGACGCTGAGTTACCAGTCTCGTTTTGGGGACATGCATTGGAGACTGCAGCGTTTCTGCTAAACAGGGTTCCAACCAAAGCCGTGTCTACCACGCCATATGAGATATGGAATGCGAAGAGACCATCTCTTAAAAGAATTAAGATTTGGGGTTGCCGGGCCTATGTTAAAAAGCAGAATCCGGACAAACTCGAGACACGGTCAGTCATGTGTAACTTTGTGGGATATCCAAAGAATTCTTATGGATATCTGTTCTACCACAAAGAGGAACAAAAGGTGTTTGTTTCTCAGTATGCCACATTCTTGGAAAAAGAGTTTTTCACAGATAAAGATGATGGCAAGGTAGTAGATCTACAAGAGGTTCTGGAGACACAAACTACAAATGACGATTTGGTTGAACCGGCTGTTGCAACAGAAACTGAAGAACCTCGGCCACTCCGTAGATCTGGTAGGATTTCTCGCCCACCGGAGAGGTACTACGGTTTCCTCATTGATGGTAACGGAGAAGATTGCATCATGGATGATGATGATCCTACCAGTTTTCAGCAAGCTATCACGAGTGGTGACTCTGTGAAGTGGCTGGATGCCATGAGATCCGAAATGGAGTCTATGTACACCAACAAAGTATGGACTTTGGACGTTGTACCCCCTGGGGTAAAACCTGTAGGGTGCAAATGGATCTTTAAAAGAAAGATTGGTGTGGATGGGCAGGTAAAGACCTATAAGGCAAGACTTGTGGCGAAAGGTTTTCGTCAAAGACCAGACTATGACGAAACTTTTTCGCCCGTAGCCATGCTTAAATCCATTCGGATCCTACTTGCTATTGCTGCTCACTACGACTATGAAATCTGGCAGATGGACGTTAAAACAACATTTCTAAATGGAGATTTAGAAGAATGCGTTTATATGGATCAGCCAGAGGGATTCATTGACAGTGGGAGCAGCGGGAAAGCATGTAGATTGCTTAAATCCATATATGGGTTAAAGCAGGAATCTCGGAGTTGGAACATCTGTTTCGATGATGTTATCAAAGAGTTTGATTTCATCAAAAATCCAGATGAACTTTGTGTTTATAAGAAGGCTGTAGGAAGAGCTGTCACATTCCTCGTATTGTACGTGGATGATATTCTTCTGATAGAAAATGATATTCCTATGCTACAGTCGGTCAAATCATTCTTATCACTAAGGTTCTCCATGAAGGACCTGGGTGATGCCACATACATCCTGGGCATAAGGATCTATAGGGATAGATCCAAAAAGTTATTGGGATTGTCCCAAACCAGGTACATCAACACCATCCTAAAAAGGTTTAGTATGGAAGACTCCAAGCGGGGTGCCTTACCCGCTTGCCATGCAGTCACTCTCTCCAAGGATTCTTGTCCAAAGACCGATGAAGAGAGAACTCGCATGAGCATTATACCTTATGCTTCGGCAGTAGGATCTATAATGTATGCGATGTTATGTACATGCCCAGATGTAGCTTATGCACTTAGTGTTGTAAGCAGGTATCAATCCAACCCAGGGGAGAACCACTGGACAGCTGTGAAGAACATTCTTAAGTACTTACGAAGTACTAAAGAATTGTTCTTGGTGTATGGTAATACAGATCTCCAAATGGAGGCCTTTACCGATTCGAGCTTCCAGAGCGATAAGGATGACAGAAAATCTATCTCAGGGTTTGTATTTACCCTCAATGGAGGGGCGGTAAGTTGGAAGAGTTCCAAACAAGATACCGTTGTAGACTCTACGATGGAAGCTGAGTACATTGCTGCAAATGATGCCGCCAAGGAAGCCGTCTGGATGAAGAAGTTCGTCTCGGAGCTAGGAGTAGTTCCAACCATTATTGATCCAATACCTTTGTATTGTGACAATAATGGGGCGCTGGCGTTAGCCAAGGAGCCCAGATCCCATCAGCGGTCCAGACATATCCTGAGGCGCTTTCATTTGATCTGGGAGATTGTAGATCGCCGCGAGATCGAGATTAAGAGAGTGGACACAAAGAACAACGCCGCGGATCCACTCACCAAGGCCCTCCCTCAGCCAAAGCATGAGCGACTTTTTGAGATGTTGGGTATGAGATACGCCAATAACTGGCCTTAGTGCAAGTGGGAGATTGTTGAATATATGTATGCCCTAGAGGCCATTATGTGATAGTGGATGTATCTATACATGTATATATATTCAGTTTGCATTCTTGCCCGACATGATAGTATGCTATCTGGTTCTTCTTTATCTGACATGTTGATTTGATCATGCTTTTATTCATTCAGACATGCTGATAAAGCCCTGAGGATATCGGCTTGACTACTCTGATTATGATGGAGATCATACTAGTGGGACATCTGTAGTCTATAAGCATATCCTGGAACGTCCCTAGTCATAGGTATATCGAGACGGGGCATTGATATACCAGAGTAGACTAGCGTATATGATACTAGACCCATACGATGGGCGATGAATGTTCCCACATTCATCGATGTTTGACATCAAGATCATATACGGGTGCTCAGTGGTGACTGGGTACACTGGACGGACTCACCGAGAACTCCTATATGGAATTATATCTATCGTCGGATAGCAGTTCTCAGGTGACACTGGTACAGGTTAGTCTGTAGACCCGAGATCGTCATAAAGCCTTGTGTGTTCTCCCACTGTACTTTGATTACCACCCTACCACGGCTCTACTGAGTCGTGCGAGCAGGTGGCCGTTGGGTACAGTCCCGAGACACACGAAGGCAATGAGCGATAGGAGGGGTTTCGTCTCTCCCGATATTGGGAGTTGATGCTGCACTGTGCCCGACTGGTTATATCAGTAAGCCCCTGGCCAGGGCTGCTGAGATTTGCTGATAAGTGTTATCAGTAGTTTCTCGATCTGTTATAGACCATTCACCGGCACGACTTATTGAGTTATTGGGGTCGACGTGACCATCCCTAGGCTCGATATGCAGCAAATCTGACGAAGAGACCAGACTGTACGGTAGTGTTGCCGGATGGCTCGACGGGAGTTGTAACAGGTTCGCTTGTTTTCTTCTGATCGCTCAATACCCGGATGGCCGTTACGTTTAGCTGACCGCTTGCGGTTTGGGGGTACCTGATATGATCATCACCCTCTGCCGGCGTATTGACGAGTCTTAGAGTCCCACAGAGGAGTTACCCAGTCCAGGCGAAACGTTGTGTTGCGCGTATGCGATATGCGCTTGCCCCCGATTGAAATGTGCGTATATGATACCGAACATTGATCGGGTGGCCTGCTTTTGGTGGGGTCATATGAGATATGACCGGATTGATAAATTAAGTGTTGATTTATCATCTAACCATTAGTTTTCTCACTTGAAACCTTTCTAAGGTTTGATGGATGTATGCATGCATGCATGTGTTTATTTCTTCCTTTCTAGTTTCATGCACATGTAGATGTGCATACATGTATACATACATACACCCATCCATCATGGTTGATTGCATATGGAAATGGTGGCAATATAAGACTCACACCATAGATTAAATAATGGATTATTATTTAATTTTGGTTTTAAAGAAAAATGAAAAAGGAAAGGATAAACATTCTTGCTTCTACATTCTTCTTCTAACCTAACCTATCTCAACTACCACTAACCTAGGGTTATCCTTCTCTTTATCATTTAAAACCCAAGTTAAATTAACTATCTATGATTTAATCATGGTTGAAGTTAAGAAAGAAATAAAAATATATAGTGATATATACTTCATTTTGTTTTTAACTCAAGGTTATCTTTTTACACCTCTTGTTTAAATTAGCCACCATCTTCATCCTCCTTTATCTTTTCCTCTCTAGTCTTTTCTAGTGAGTTAAATACAACTAAAGAAAGGTTTTTGAAGTGAGATTCCAAACCACAACATCATTCTACTCAAGTCTAGCCAACTTGATTAGAGTGTTTCCTTCGGTTTTCCAAAGTAGCGAGCTTGGACGGAGTACTCCGTGGTGGATCGTCGTGGACGCAAGGGAACTTCAAGAGGACCTCGATTCAACACCCAAGACACCAAGGAGCCTAGCAAAGGGGAGCTACAAAGGTTGTAGCCTTCAAACCCTAATCTTTACTAGCTTAAAGTTTTATAACCCTAATTTTCTAGGATCGATCCCTTTGCATGTTAGTTTAGCACCATAAAAATTAAAACTTTGGGTCATGTGATGCTTCAAAACTCTTCATAGGGTGCTTAAAAAACCTTTCATAACTAATATCTTAAGTAAAACAAAACTAGTGGACTAAGTCAAATGCAAACATAAGCTTCATGAAGCTTCATGCATTTATACTCATTATCCTTTTGTTTTAGAATTACTTTAAATATAAAAACCTAACAAATATAATTAGTATGGTATAAGTCTTATACACCCATGATAGTTGTATCAACAACCATGATACAAAAATGCACACAAATAAATTTATATCACATATATATTAAGTTGTGCACAAGTGAGAAAAATAAATGCTTAAGTGAACCAATGTTAGTTAATGTAAATTAGTATATCACATATACAATTATACACTAAATTATTAAATCAATACTTGACTTAATAATCCGGTTATATCACATATAACCGACTAACATCCAATGTATCGACTTATCGAATCAACCCTTGATTCGATAACTAGGTTATATCGCATACAACCGATCGATACAAACATCACGAGAATAGAATATGGTATCACATGATTCAATGGCCTTTAACTCAAGTTTTGGTCTTCTTAGTTCTTCTTCTGGTTGAAGATCTGTACAGAGCACATCTCACCATAGGATGAGAATTTAATTCTCATTGGGTCGAGATCCTGCCATGCAGATCCTAAACATAGAAGGGGAATTGAGTTTTGAGAATTTAATTCACCTAAAACAAAACTAGGGTTTAACCCTAATCAAGAATTTAATTCTTTTACATATCTGGGAATTTAATTCCTTCGAAAAGAAATCAGGGTTTTATCCTAAATAAGAATTTAATTCTTTCACGATAAGAATTTAATTCCTCCAAAATCATAATTAGGGTTTAACCCTACAGAGAATTCAATTCTTAAAAGATCTCTGTTCATGAAAAGAACTAGGGTCACGTGCCCCCACGTGACCCTTGAAAAGATCCCCAGCAAAGAACTTTGAAGCATTTGCTGAGGGATCCTACGAAGGAATTAAATTAATATTGGACCGAAACGTCCCTTAAACTAATATCGGACCGAAACTTCCTTAAACTAATATCGGACCGAAACGTCCCTAAACTAATATCGGACCGCTATGTCCCTAAACTGGAACAATAGAGCCTTCAAATGCTCTTTTGCCGGATCTAAACGATCCCGTTTAGTTGATCTTAGCCCCCAAACACGGCTAACGTATCCTTAAACATTCAAACAGACTTTAGTCCCAAATTGGACTATAAAACTCCAAATCAACCTTGGTTCAAGGGTACATCTCTGAACTTCTCTGACTCCTATCGTTGTAATCCTTCAACGACATCAGAGAGGTGAGGGGTCCTGACAACCACACATTAATATGGACTATGGGGTCCTTAAACTCATGGACTAATGCGTCGTTAAACTAACATTTGTCCCCAAAACGGGAACGATGGACCACTATGTCCTTTAAACTGGAATATGGACCACCACGTCCCTAAACTGGAATGTGGACCGAAACGTCATTAAACTAATGTCGGACCGAAACGTTCTTAAACTAATGATGGACCGCTACGTCCCTAAACTGGAACATAGACCACCACGTCCCTAAACTGGAATATGGACCACCACGTCCCTAAACTGGAATATGGACTGAAATGTCCTTAAACTAATATCGGACCGAAACGTCCTTAAACTAATGATGGATCACCATGTCCCTAAAACTGGAATATAGACCACCACGTCCCTAAACTGGAATATGGACCACCACGTCCCTAAACTGGAATGTGGACCGAAACGTCCTTAAACTAATGTTGGACCGAGACGTCCCTAAACTAATATTGGACCGAAATGTCCCTAAACTAATATTGGACCGAAATGTCCCTAAACTAACGTTGGACCGAAACGTCCTTAAACTAATGTCGGACCACCACGTCCCTAAACTGGAATATGGACCACCACGTCCCTAAACTCGAATATGGACCACCACGTCCCTAAACTGGAATATGGACCACTACGTCCCTACACTGGAATGTGGACCGAAACGTCCTTAAACTAATGATGGACCACCACGTCCCTAAAACTGGAATATAGACAACCACGTCCCTAAACTGGAATATGGACCACCACGTCCCTAAACTGGAATGTGGACCGAAACGTCCTTAAACTAATGTTGGACCGAGACGTCCCTAAACTAATATTGGACCGAGACATCCCTAAACTAATATTGGACCGAAATGTCCCTAAACTAACGTTGGACCGAAATGCCCTTAAAATAATCTCGGACCACCACGTCCCTAAACTCGAATATGGACCACCACGTCCCTAAACTGGAATATCGACCACCATGTCCCTAAACTGGCAATGGACCACCATGTCCCTGAATTGGAACAATAGAGCCCAAACGCTCTTTTGTCGGATCTAAACGATCCCGTTAAGTTGATCTTAGTCTCAAACTGGACTAACGTATCCTTAACAAATGTTTAAGTTGATCTTAGCCTCAAATATGGCTAACGCATCCTTAAACCCTCAAACAGACTTTAGTCCCAAATTGGACTACAGGTCTCCCAACCAACTTTGGTTCAAGGGTACATCTCCGAACTCCTCTGATATTTGTCATTGTATTCCTTCAACGTCGTCAGAGAGGTGACGGGTCCCGACGGCCATACATTCAATGGACCACTATGTCCCTAAACTGGAACAATGGAGCCCAAACGCTCTTTTGTCGGATCTAAACGATCCCGTTAAGTTGATCTTAGTCTCAAACTGGACTAACGTACCCTTAACAAATGTTTAAGTTGATCTTAGCCTTAAATAGGGCTAACGGATCCTTAAACCAAAACCCCAAACCCAAATCTAAGAAAATACGGATTTGGACTAATCCACGTCCTACGGGCGACGACATAAATTAGTCTCCGTATACAATCCACGGGCAACCACAAACAAAATAAACACCCATGACACGAAGTGAAATTATGGAGAAGGAGAAAGTAGTTACCGCGATGCGGTAGCGTAATTAACTGCAGGGGCTTGCGCCTGCAGGGAAGAGCGTCCCCACAATCAAAATCCCCTCGAACGAGGGGGAATCTGACGAAGTCTGCTACATCGGCTGCATCCATCTAAACCTCCGATACACGGTGCCATAAATCAACTTGGCATCTTCGGAGAGGTGGACGGATAAAACCAAATAGCATCTGCCCCGAATCTCAGGCAAGACAGTCCATGTCTTGGCCGTCATTCGGAGGGGAACACACAAATTATTCTCGATCTGGCACATATCACATATGTGCTCCTATTTCGTTTTTCCTGAGCCAGTACAACCTCTATGTAGGACTCTAAAGACTCGTCAATACGCTGGCAGTAGGTGATGATCATATAAAGCACCCACAAGCCGTCAGCGGTACTAGCTGGACGTAACGGCTACCCGGGTATTGAGCGATCAGAAGATCAGCAAGCAAGCCCGCTCCAACTCCTGCAAAAAGCCTGACAGTGACACTACCGTACAGTCCGGTCTCTTCGTCTGATATGTCGCATATCAAGTCTAGGGGTGGTAAAACGTCAAACCCCAATAACCGATAAGTCATGCCGATGTGAGGCTCATAACGGGTTGAGAAACTACTGGTAACACTTACCAGTAAATCTCTAAACCAGCCCTGGCCAGGGACTTCCCTGTTATGGCTAATCGAGTATAGCGCAACATCAACCTCCAATACCCGGAGAGACAAAACCCCTCCTATCGCTTATTGCCTCCATGTGACTCGGGACTGTACCCAAAAACCACCGTTTTGTTGGAGATAGTGCCCTCAGAGTCAATTATTGGATCGCAGGTACGTGATTGCAATGATTGCGGAGGACCTATACCGGTAGGACAGTCTTACTCGAGATGATAGTATGCTATCTGGTTTGCCTTTATCAGTCGTGTACATGTTCAGGTGACTGATTACATGTTACACTTTGATAGAGCCCATAGGATCTTTCTTTACTACCAACAGTATGATGGTGATCATATATGTGAGAGTTGGGTGGTTTATATGCATATCCTTAATTGTGGTCCCTAGTCGTGGTAGTTTCGAGACAGGGCATCGATACTCCGGAGTAGACTAGTGTGTACAGTCGAGACCCCGATGAGGGGCGGTGGCCGGTCTCACAAGCCACTGGTGTCGGTTGGATCACCTAAGATGTATACAGGTGCTCATTGGGTTATGACTACGCCGGACAGGACTCGCCGGGAATCTGCTAGTTAGTACTATACCTATCGTCAGATAGCAGTTCCCCGGTGACATGTGTACAGGTTAGTTCATCGACCTGAGGTCGTCATTTGTCTCGTGTGAGTTCCCACTGTGCTTTGATTTCTACCCTACCATGGCTCAAAGGAGTCGTGCAAACAGGTAGTTTTTGGATACAGTCCCGAGCCATATGGAGGCAAGTGAGCGGATCGGTAGAGGATTCGTCTCTCCCGGTATTGGGGGCGAGGTCGTGCTGTGTCTAGGAGAGCCATTACACAAAGTCCATGGCCATGGCAGGAGATTTACTGGTAGGTACTCCAGTAGTATCTCAGGGTGTTATTGGGCTACACTCTGACACGACTTATACTGCTATTGGGGGTCTGACGTTACAAGCCCCCTAGGCAGATATGCGATACTCATAGACGAACGGACCGGACTGTATATACATTATCACTGTTAGGCTCAGTAGGGTTTCCGGATGAGTTCGCTCATCGGCCTCCCTTGAGGTCAGTCCATGGGCAGCCGTTACGCATTGCTAGTGCCGCTGACGGTTTGTGGTTAAACCCACTGCCAGGGTACTGACGAGTCATTAGAGTTCCCCACAGACAGTTTCCCAAGTTCGGGCGAAACGTTGTAGAGGCTGTATGGTTTTATTGCAGGGTTCGAAAAATGCACGTGCGTTAACGCACGTGTTATTTTTCGGACAGATGATACTGGTCGGCTTTGGTTTAAGCCAGATCCGAGTATTATATTGAGTAGGTATAATATCTTTGTCTCAGTTGCATTTGTATTCGGTCGTAATACAAATGCTGGTATATTTATACAGTTACGGGGTAATCCTGAAAGTCGTTTCAGGATCACTTTTGGAAGTTGCCAGTTTCCAGTTTTCTATCAGCCGTCTTTTGACATTCGGTAAAAGACGGATTTATCTTTTCTTGGATGAGGGTGAGTCATGCTTCTAGAAGGTTCTAAAAATGGTGACTAGGGTGATGAGGTGGCGGGTGACTCATCTTTGCATTAATGAATGGATGACTAGGTTTAGTGAGTCATTCATTTCATTAATATGTTTTGTTTTGCTTTAGGATATTTGTTGTTGATCTTTGTTTATGGTCACCTCCTTGATTGTTCCTACACTCACCCTCCTCCTCCATATAAGTGGCCGGCCCCCTCTCCTCCTCCACTTACTCACTTGAAAAAGATTATGGTTGTTAAAATGGAAAAGACTAAAGTTTTGGATGCATGGAAATTTCATAGTTCATTTCTTGTTCCATTTCATTTCCATCGGCAACTTCATTAACCGATCGTCCACAGCTTTGGACGAAGTGAGACAAAGTCATCTACTCATTCTCTACATCATTCTTGGTCGTCTCTTTTAGCAAACTTGATGACCGAGTTGCCTCAAGTCAGAGGCGGGAGCCCGTTTAAAGAATCAGTGACGTGGTGCCACCTGGACGAGCAGATCGGAGATCGAAGAGATCAGAGCAGCCGCAACGGAGCGTGGGATGATGGTTAAAGAACGAAGGACTCAGATCGTTCGATATAACCTTTCTTCACTCTTTACAGTTTGTTAGTTTAGCAATAATGGCAGATCCGGGTTAAATTATACGATAGCGCCAGTTAAAAAGCGTTTGTTCCGCATTTGGCGTCTGTAGACTGCCGGGGCGCTACCGTAAACTTACAGTGGTATCAAAGCCTCACCATTTTGCAATACTAACTTGTGCTAACGCGTTTAAAATATCGATCGAACCGAAACTCAAAAACTGCAAAATCCAAGTTCACAGTTTCTGTAGATTTTAAATGATGTCCTAAAATTATTATACACATCTCAGAAATCTGTGCAGGGTTTTCTAAGCATACCAACAAAATTTGAGCATGTGATTCCACTAAACAGCCGCGGAATCGCGGCCAAACCCATGGTTTAGCCGCGCATCCGCGGCCGTTCTATGGGATCGGTGCACCAAATTTGGTCGGTGTCTTCTCTGTTGGAATTTGGGGGTTTTGGTATATATCTTTTGGGCCCAGATTTTGTTACTGTTCAACAGATGTTCGTTGGGGCCCACTTCATGATATTTAGTCGATCGAAATTTAAACACGTTAGTTTGCAGTGCTTACATTATATCTCCGACCGGGAATGTCATTTGATCGGTAAACCGCGTCTGATTGCTATAGTTCTTTTAGACGGGTTTGCGAACGTGACATTCGGGTTGATGTTCTGTGTTGTGCTGTGATGTTGCGGATTTGTCATGGTGGATAGCAGTGTGCAATGGTAGTGCAGTTTGAGTTTATTTGTACATTTGATATTGCGGGGCGAGCGTCCAACTTATGGACTGCCGTTACTGCCTGTTGTATAATATTCTATTGGGGCACGACCAGGTTGCGGTCGATGTACCTGTTGTACTATTTTTCATTAGTGTACTAGGTTTTGCCCCGCGACGGAGTGTACGGATAGCCGGGTTCTGGAGGGGCAACGGGTCCGCATCTCATGGCTTTGAGAGGCAGAGGGGCCCCACTCTAGAATTGGCAGACTATTCGCCGCACTCGTAGGGGGTACAGGTTGACCCAAGGAGGGGTGCCTAAGATTACCGGATTCCGTGAAGTGCTGGGTGGTCCATTCACTATGCTGTAGGGGGCTGCCTCGCTTCAGGTTTTGGCGGGTAACTTGCCGCACCCGTAGGGGTCTAGGTTTCATTGCACAGGCTATCCACACGACAGGGGAACGTCGAGTTTCAGCAGCGGCTCTGTGAAACTCGGGGATCCCAGATTATCTGTATTGTTCTGTGATGCTTATTACTTTTCTGTAATGTTGCATATTATCACGCCTGGAGCGATTATTGTATATTGGTTTATATACTATTAGATGTTGTATATGTTTTACACCCGCGCTTGTCCAGTCCCCGCTCTGTCGTTAGTTAAGTAACCTAACGGGTGATGACGGGACCCAGTGACGAATACGGATGGCATATACGTACATTTTATTTTCGTTCTTTTTTGGTGTGATCGATTGATGGGACTGCGTTGATTCTGATCAATGCAAAGTAAAGCAAACCTGTTTACAGTTGTTGGAACAAATTTAAAATGTGTTATTGCAAAGACGTTTCCTTTTGTTATGCATAGCGGTATTCAGTGGAATATCCTACACCTCATTCGACGGGGCAAGGGCCGATATCCCTTCACCGGGACTGACCCCTTGGGCAGAAGTTTGCGTCAGGGTAATAACTTCACTATAGTCGATTACAAGTTGGTTTTCATAGCGGTATTCAGTGGAATATCCTGCACCTCATTCCACGAGGAAAGAGCCGAGATCCCTTTACCGGGAGTGACCTCTTTAGCAAAAGGTTTTCGCCAGTATATTTTTAAAAGCTATCAGGTTTCTTCAGCGATATCAAGTTCACTACGTTAAAGGTTTTTCGCTAAAAACCAGCCGTAGCCCTCCGTCACTTCTTTTAAGTATTCAGTAGTATTCAAGCTATGTATTTTGACCTAACGCCAAGGCATAGTGTTTGGTAGCTGCTGGGTATTCAATTGTTGCATAGACAGATGAGTTGGTTTGGGACAGCCGTTCTGCCATTTTGACCTAACGCCAAGGGCATGTGCGGGTGGGTTCAAATTAACAAGATAGTGATGGGTAGAACTTGGCATGTGACTTATGACATTTTGACCTAACGCCAAGGTTATAAGAGCATGGGGCAAAAATCTTATCGGGAGTTTCTAAAGAAACTGAAACTTGCCAAGTATGCGCATACCTTCTGGAGTATGAGTAATATGGATGCATTCCATCACGTTATCATGAGATGAGAGTTGGATCCCGATTCCCACTGATGAGTTGGTTTACTCTTCGGGTGATCCCGATTGATTCTTCTTTCTGGTTTGGAGGAGAATTTGACAGGACAGTGGGAGGTTTCCGGATTAGATAAAGTGATAACCATTCTGATCTAGGTTAGAGTGCACGCAGAGTGTTTCTTTTCTCTCTCTCTTTGGCAGCGACCTTTGACCGACCCTAGACTATGACTCAGTGACCAGGTTGACCGAACCTTCTTAAAATACTGGCTTTTGGATTGTCTGAGTTGCATAAATCATTGCCACTCCTTATTTTACCCTTTTGAATTTCTCAGAACACCCGTTTTACTACGGATATCCACTTCCATTGGATAGATCCATCGTATGGTTATATACGAACTCGGAGGGACTTCTTCGAGGATGGATCCAGGTTCAGGAGAAATAGAATTGGTTTATTCAGTTGTCTTTTATTATCACCTTGTTCCCCTCCGAACGGCGGCCTGGACTCGGGCGTCCGTGCCTGAGGTTCGGGGCAGATGCTAATTGGTGCTATCCGTCCATCTCTCCGAAGATGCCAAGTTGTTTATGGAACCGTGCATCGGAGGTTTAGACGGATGCGGCCGATGTAGCAGACTTCGTCAGATTCCCCCTCGTTTGAGGGGTTTTTGATTGTGGGGACGCTCTTCCCAGCAGGCGCAAACCCCTGCAGTTAATTACGCTACCGCATCGCGGTAACAACTTTCTCCTTCTCCAGATGGTCACTTCGTGTCGTGTGTGTTTATTTTATGTTTTGTTGCCCGTGGATTGTTTACGGAGACTGAGTTATGTCGTCGCCCGTAGGGCGTGGACTAGTCCAAATCCGTGTTTATCTTAGATTTGGGTTTGGGGGTCTGGTTTGAGGATACGTCAGCCATACTTGAGGCTAAAATCAGCTCAAACGTTTGTTAAGGAAACGTTAGTCCGATTTGAGACTAAGATCAACTTAACAGGATCGTTTAGATCCGACAAAAGAGCGTTTGGGCTCCATTGTTCCAGTTTAGGGACATAGTGGTCCATCGTATATGTGGCCGTCGGGACCCGTCACCTCTCTGACGACGTTGAAGGATTACAACGACGGATGTCAGAGGAGTTCAGAGATGTACCCTCGAGCCAGAGTTAATTTGGGGGATTCATAGTCCAGTCTGTTTGAAGGTTTAATGATACGTTAGCCATCTTTGAGGCTAAGATCAACTTAAACGGGACCGTCTAGATCCGACAAAAGAGCATGCTGGGCTCTATTGTTCTAGTTTAAGGACATTGCGGTCCATGGGTAGTTTAAGGACATTGCGGTCCATGGGTAGTTTAAGGACGTTGCGGTCCATGGGTAGTTTATGGACGTTGCGGTCCATGGGTAGTTTAAGGACGTTGCGGTCCATTGTTAGTTTTAAGACATCTCGGTCAAGGTTAAGGACGTCATAGTCCATGGGTTTAAGGACTCCACAGTCCGGTATGTGCTCTGGATGCTTCACACGGGTTCACTGACGTAGTTAGCGAGGACCAGGCTCCGCTCTGGGCATTTTCCGCGGGGTCAAAGAGTGACGTTATCCACGTTCCACGTAACCCGGAATTTTGCACTAGATGCTTCACACGGGTTCACTGCCGTGCTCGGCGAGGACTAGGCTCCGCTCTGGGCGTTTTCCGCGGGGTCAAAAAGTGACGTTATCCGCGTTCCACGTGACCAGGAATTTTGCATTAGACATGGGTTTAAGGACCCCACAGTCCATATCATGGGTGGTCATCGGGACCCGTCACCTCTTTGAAGACATTGAGGGATTACAATGCCAAGTATCAAAGGAGTGAAGAGATGTACCCTAGAACCGGAATGGATTAAATAGTCCTTGGCCCAATTTGGGATCAAGACCCATTAATTATATTATGAGCCCATTGGCCCAGTTAATTACGAATTGAGGACTTATGGCCAGCTTGGGCTAAGTCCTATCATGTCTGGAATATTGACTTCTTGTGGGTCCATTGAGGGAGAGGCTTTGCCTCTATCCCTTTAGCCAATTTGGCCAAAGCCTAGTGTTAAACACTTCAGAGCAATCAGTGTTGAACACTGGGAATGAGGTTGACAAGTTAGTGTTTAACACTAAAAGATAATTGGTGTTAAACACCAGCAACAAGGCTTTCAGATTAGTGTTAAACACTAAAACAGATCAGTATCAAGCATCGGCAACAGAGCTCTCAAATTAGTGTTAAACACTAAGGTAGTCAGTGTTGAACACTGCAAGTAAAGTTCTTTGATTGGTGTTGAACACTACGGACCAACAGTGTTTTAACACTGGATTCAGGAGTTCCAACTTAGTGTTAAACACTAAAGCAAGAGGGGTCACGTGGCGACACGTGAGAGCACCCTCTCTCCATTCATTCTGCTGAGATTATTCCATCATTCAGAGCATCACGTGATGGGCATTCATATGCCTATGTGTTAGAGCTTCTGTCAAGGGTCACGTGGGTCACTTGGGGGACCGCCTCAAAGGGCTTTCTGTAGATCTTTTGAGGGGGTCACGTGGTGGCACGTGACCCTGCCTCCATGTATATTGTTTAGAGAATCTGTTGATCCTTTTTCAAGAATTAAATTCCTCGAGCTTTAATTTTCAAAGGAATTAAATTCCTACTTCCTTTTGAAGACTTATATTCTGGAGTAGAATTGAACCCTGAATCTTCTGTAGGAATTAAATTCCTCGTTTATGTGAAGAACTGAATAGGGTTAAACCCTAATAAAAGCTTTTTAAGGAATTAAACTTCCAGTCCCTGTTAAATTATGATTAAGGGAATTGAATTCCCGTTGTTTCAACAGAACTAAGTTCTTAATTAGGGTTAAACCCTGTTTCTCTCTGTTCTGAAGGAATTAAATTCCCATAACACAGGGTCAAGCCCTACTTTTATCTTAGAGGAATTAAATTCCTATAGTTCTGTGAGAATTAAATTCTCGTTTTTCCATTCCCTCTCCATGTTTTGGATCTGCATGGCAGGATCTCAACCCATTGAGAATTAAATTCTCAACCTAAAGGGGAGATGTGCACTTTGCAGATCCTCTATCATAGAGAGAAGAAATATGTTCTTCTGTTTTTTATTTTGTCAGAGTTAAACTCTGTTGAGAATTAAATTCTCCTTCTTTCAGGAAGCCTTCCCTTTCTTACCTAGGGTTTTCTTTTTGCAGAAGCTCCAAATTCCTCAAAGTATCAAGGCTCTCTCCTTTTTTCTCCCTCTGCGTGTATCTATCTCTTTCTTTTGTGTCTCTAGGCTCCTATTTATAGGAGAAGCAGCCGAATCAATTAGTTTTTGATGAATCTTTATTAAGAGATTTGATTTGTATCCATCATTTGTTTTTGACCCTTGGATTATTAGGTGAATTTTATTCACCATTGGATTTCAAATCCAGGGATTCTCCTTTGTTATTTCTGTTAGATTTAAAGGGGAAATCTTTCCAAACTCGAGATTTTCCCATAGATAGATGATCTCTGAATCTTTAATTCGATCTGCTCCAGATAATCGCTTTCCTTTGGAAAGATTTGAATCTCTTTCAGAATTTAATTCTGTTAGCAAAACGGGCTTTGAAAGCCGGTCACGTGTGACCATGTGACCCATGGTCACGTGTGGACACGTGACTCCCTTGTAACGAGCCCTTTCCTTCTTTTGCACTCTGCCTTCTTCTGATGCTTAGCCGTCACGTGCCACCACGTGACCCCTGGTCACGTATGAGCACGTGACCCTTGTCTGGACTCTTTTTCTTGATTTAACTGGAGAACAATTCTGATGTTTTGAGCGTCACGTGCTAACACGTGACCCCTGGTCACGTGGGAGCACGTGACATCTTTTGAAGCTTTTTCCTTGATTTGATCAGGGATCCGGTGTGTCTTTGACGCTGGTCACGTGGGAGCACGTGACTCTTTCTGAAGCCCTTTTCTTCGATGTAGTCAGGAAATTGAACTTGCCTTGATGATGCGCTTAGGTGTCACGTGTCGACATGTGACCGCTGGTCACGTGTAAGCACGTGACCCTCTTCTGAAGCTTTTCCCAGAAGCTTTCCTGATTTTAAATCAGGAAACAAATGCCCCCACAGCGTTGTTCTCACGTGTCTGCACGTGAGTGAAACGCTGTCACCTCTTGTGACCGTTGGATTCCTCTAGGGATCTAGGGAGATGAAACGTTTCCACTGCCTTCTATAACTACCTCTGTCTCTTCATAGGAGCCTTCACTTTGCTCATCTTCTTCTTCTGAGAATTTCTTCCTTGAGAATTTAATTCTCGGTTTCAGAGCTTAGTTCTCTGCCTCGAAACATTTTCAGAGTTTAACTCTGTTTAAAAGGACTCTTCCTCCTCAGGTAATGGTGATCGAAGCGCCTTCAATTTGACAGCACTCTCTGGATTTTAAATCCATATCAAGGGTTTCACAAAGAACACATTTTTTCTCTAAGTTCTTTAGCCAAAATATGAGACCACTTAACCTCCAACAGCAGATCTCTTAGGGTTTAGATGATCTTTGGGGAAATGATGATGGCGTTTCAACCCCATGGAGTTTAATTCCATCTCAAAATAAGTTTTCTGGGAATTTAATTCCTTTTCTTAATAAGGAATTTAATTCCAATGAAGGACTCAGTTTCTTCACACGGAGGCTTCTTGGGGTTTCCTTGTCATTCTATGATTAGTGAAGAAGAAGAGGGTTTGTAATAAGTCGTCCTGATTTTTATTTCAGGTATCATGGACGCTCATTTGTATAATCTCAACGAAATCATTTCCTACGGGAATATTCGTGCCCTGGGCCGTAGTCAGAATCAGGAGTTCACCAACGCTCAGTGTGCTGAGATTATGAACCGCTTTGACGAGTACAACCATTGGCTCCTCCCCCGTCGCTCTTCTCTTCTGAGGCTCATCGTGCTGGCGATTTGGGAGGCGCTTCCTCTCTTCTGCACCGGTGTGCCACTCAGGGCATTGGACGTTGCCGAGGATAAGATACATTCGGTGTATCTGATGAGTCTGATCTCGAAGAGAAGGCGTGACAACCTCATTGATCTTTTGCACCAGGCGTTTCAGCAGTCGGCCATACTTGCCGCCTACCGGAGGGTGGAGAACATCCGCGAGGACCCCGACGCTTGCGATCGCGAGAGAAAACATACTCGGGCGGTTCGAAATGCTTGGAGGATCTTGGACAAGGTCAAGCTTGAGTTTCTCAATCCGTGCCCCGCGCCTGAGGTCTTGCCGTTGTAATCGTTTTCTTTTCATTTTGTATGAACCTTTTTAAAGCATGAATGATAAACTTATCGTGTCCTTTGTATGTTTGCATGCTTTTCTGTGAGATTTTATCATTTCACTATTGTTGTTGCTGGTGCTTTTAATATGCATGGTGCTATTCCATTTTTTAGTGCACGTCAAATTTGGGCCTCACGTGTTCCGTACGTAGGATCATTTGATGGGACTATTCACAAAATTTTTCATGCCGTATCTTTAGTGCACAGTATCAGATGCAGAAAAGGAGCCTTGGAAATAGTTCCATCGCCTTGATTTTCGATGCCTTTCCTTTTTTGGGCTTTGGAAACAGCTTTCACATGCAGGATTTTCCGCGCATAGCACTTAATGCACCTCTTTGTATCTGAGGCAATGGCCTTCCTTTTCTCTTCACAGAGAACTTTTATTCCTATTTTGACGCGATTCAATTCGAGAACAACTAAGTGCCATGGCCTGCAATCGTCCACACGCTCGTCGACAGCCATGGGAAGTGCCTATCGAGGAGATGATTCCTCGCTTTGCTGCACGATTGGTGGACCCTCTCCTTACCGACGACGAATGGACTCAGCGGCGTACGAGCTCTCGATTCGTAGGGGGTCCCCTCTTCCAATGGGCTCCCTCTGGCTCTGGATGATTCTTGCCGCCGTGTTTGCCGACGTCCCTCCTCACCCGGCGGAGATGACCCTAGCGATGCTCGATGCGGCTGAAGAGAAGCTCGAAGGCTTTCACGAGGCCTACATGATTACTCAGGCTCTGAAAGATCGCTCAGTTCATCTTTTGAGTGAAATAAGAGCCCGACGGGCTGTTATGTCTGCTTTTGCAGATGACCATGGCGCCAATCGATGGGGAGCGACTCCTCGCGAGAACCGTCGCTTTGATGTGTTGGAGAGAGCAGAGAGAGAGATGGAGAACCTTGTTCTTTGTTTTGTTAACCCTTGTGCCATTGATCCCGTGTTTGGTGACCTTTTCCCGTTAGAGTAGCATTTTTAAATTAGTCCCTCCTTTTCTGTGCTTTATGCCGAACTTCCATGTAGGCTTGGTACTAGTATGTATGTTTCCGCTCGCATAAATAAACTTTGTATTCTTCTTATGAGAACTTTCTTTAATTGCGAATGCTATCATCACTTTCATGCATATCAGACCTTTTTGAGACTTATGAATGTCCATACGATTGCAAATGCATGCTTGAAATATGTCGGAAATCTTTCTTGTTGCTTTTCACATCAGGTGATGTGAGTGTGCTTTAGATCGATTATTCCCGTCGACTGGAAACCCATTTATACGGTCTTGTAAATATCTTGTTTCCAAGGCTGCGGTCACGAAAGCGAGCTTACGTGGCCTGATAGAGCGACACGTAGCGAACGTATTGTTGTGCGAGAAAAGGGCTCGGCCGTAAATTTTCGGAGAGGGAGCTAGCTTCCAAGGCGCTGAGCGAGTTTCATGCCAGCCTCACAGCCAAGGCCAACAAAGCATACGAACTCTGGCGGGTGCTTCAGGAGTCCATAAAAGAGGTGGTGGCTCTCGATAAAGCTGCCACGTTCACTCGTGAGAGGGTCGAGGCTCATAAAGCCACCGAGAAAAAGCTTGAAGCTCGGCTTGCTTCGTATCAGGCTCAGCAAGCTCAGGCGGAGGCTCGTCTTCTGGAGATCTTACATCATGAAGCCGTGGCTCAGCAACAAAATGATGAGCTGGTAAAATTACTACACCGCCCCCCGGCTTGAGGACTTATATCTTTTCCCTTTTTTTTGTACATACTCATGGATGAGAGTATCTTCTTTTTGTTTCATTCATGAATTGTACTTTGTATCTGTTTTGGTTTATGAATAAAAGATACGTTTTTCTTCTCAATGATGTGTCTCCTTTTTGTTGAATGTGTCTTGCGGACAATTTATCTTGATCTCCTTGTAGGGCAGCGATAGCTCAGGATTCAGGGTTAAGATCCGCTCCCTAAGACTTTTGCACTTTATGAGCCACGAGGGTCTCGTAAAGAGTTTTTCTCCCTATAGGTCGAGAGGATCCCATAGGTGTAAGTTCTTCTTAAGAATCGTGAAGATTCTTAAGCGGGTTTTCCCTTCAGAGTCGCAAGGATCTCACAAGAGAAATTTTTCTTCCTTACAGGTCGTGAGGACTTGTAAGTGCAGGGTGTGGTCGCCCTTGTCCGTGTTTTACGGAGTCAGGGGTTTCTCCAGGTATTGTAGTTTAAAGACGTCGCGGTCAAGGTTAAGGACCTCATAGTCCGTGGATTTAAGGACTCCACGGTCCGATGTTAGTTTTAAGACATCGCGGTCAAGGTTAAGGACCTCATAGTCCGTGGATTTAGGGACTCCACAGTCCGATGTTAGTTTTAAGACATCACGGTCAAGGTTAAGGACCTCATAGTCCGTGGATTTAGGAACTCCACAGTCCGGTGTTAGTTTTAAGACATCACGGTCAAGGTTAAGGACCTCATAGTCCGTGGATTTAGGGACTCCACAGTCCGGTGTTTGGTTGCAGGGACCCATCACCTCTTTGAAGACGTTGAGGAATTACAACGCCAGGTATCAAAGGAGTGAAGAGATGTACCCTTAAACCAAGGTAGAATCCGTAGGGAATCGGGAGGGGTTGATCGTTAGTTTTAAGACATCACGGTCGAGGTTAAGGACGTCATAGTCCGTGGATTTTAAGGACTCCACAGTCCGGTATTTGCTCTGGATGCTTCACACGGGTTCATTGCCGTGATTGGCGAGGACCAGGATCCGCTCTGGATGCTTCACACGGGTTCGCTGCCGTGCTTGGCGAGGACCAGGATCCGCTCTGGACGTTTTCCACGGGGTCAAAGAGTGACATTATCCGCGTTCCACGTAACCAGGAATTTTGCGCTAGATGCTTCACACGGGTTCACTGCCGCGTTAGGCGAGGACTAGGCACCGCTCTGGATGCTTCACACGGGTTCACTGCCGTGCTCTGCGAGGACCAGGATCTGCTCTGGATGTTTTCCACGGGGTCAAAGAGTGACATTATCCGCGTTCCACGTAACCAGGAATTTTGCACTAGATGCTTCACACGGGTTCACTGCCGCGTTAGCCGAGGACTAGGCTCCGCTCTGGATGCTTCACACGGGTTCACTGCCATGCTCTGCGAGGACCAGGATCCGCTCTGGACGTTTTCCACGGGGTCAAAGAGTGACATTATCCGCGTTCCACGTAACCAGGAATTTTGCACTAGATGCTTCACACGGGTTCACTGCCGCGTTAGGCGAGGACAAGGCTCCGCTCTGGATGCTTCGCACGGGTTCACTGCCGTGTTCTGCGAGGACCAGGATCCGCTCTGGACATTTTCCACGGGGTCAAAGAGTGACATTATCCACGTTCCACGTGACCAGGAATTTTGCACTAGATGCTTCACACGGGTTCACTGCCGCGTTAGGCGAGGACTAGGCTCCGCTCTGGATGCTTCGCACGGGTTTACTGTCGTGTTCTGCGAGGACCAGGATCCGCTCTGGACGTTTTCCACGGGGTCAAAGAGTGACGTTATCCGTGTTCCACTTGACCAGGAATTTTGTTGATTGTATCCGCATTTCACGGGATGGAGGTTTGACTCTTGGTGATATGTATCGCCGAGCCATGGAACTGGGGGTTGCCGCTGTTCCGTTTCGCTTGATGTTGTGTCTGCTGCCATGAGACGGACGTCGAGATGATCTCTAGGCTATCTGTGAACCGTCGAGATTTGGCTTCTTCTTATGATGAAACCTGGGGAAGGAGTATGATCCCTTCTTTGTTTGCGCCCCTGGATTGTATACAGAGGTAGATGTAACATCACCTGTAGGGCGAGGATTTCACTTTTATTTTATTTCTTTTTCCGCGATGCTCTATCATTTCAGCTTTTATATCGCGAAGGTCGCGATTGCCCCATCATTTCGGCTATTTTTCGCGGTGCCCAATCATTTCGGCTATTTATTTATTTTCTGCTCGCTGCTTTTTAATGCGAGTTGCCCCATCATTTCGGCTATTTTTCATGCCTTCATTTTTACTTGCTGTTTTTTATTGCAAGTTGCCCCATCATTTCGGCTATTTTGTAGGCATGTGTGGCTTGCTAGCTTTTTCGCTGCAAGCCTGGATTTTAGGCACCGATTTCGGCATCAGCACCGCTACAACAGGAATATTGCCAGGAGCGAATCATCATTCGCCTCTGTCGATGTTGAACAAAGGTGGCTTGGCAAACAGGGTTAAGGGTCCTGTCAACCAAGGCTTTTGACTTCATGAGCCGTAAGGGTCACACAAAGGTATTTCTCCCTACAAGTCGTGAGGATCTTGCAGGTGTATTTTCTCTTTAGGGATCATGAGGAGTCCTAAGTGTGCGCTCTTCTGTAAGTCATAAGGATCCTACAAGAGGGCTTTCTCCTTATGGGTCGAGAGGACCTACAAGGGTTGGACTTTGCTGGGGAAATGTTTATTCGCGCCCGTGGATTGTATACAAGGGTCAGTATTGAGCCCCTTGTAGGGCAATATCGAAGGTTGTGGAGGATTTGCTTAAGAACAGGTTTAGGTTTCTGTAACTTAAGACTTTCAGGTCTCATGAGCCGTAAGGGTCCCATAAGAGAGTTCTCCTTACGAGTCGTGAGGATCTCGTAAGTGTATTTTCTCCTTAGGAATCGTGAGGATCCCTAAATGTGTTGCTCCTTTGTGAGTCGTAAGGATCTCACGCAGGTGGTTTCTCCTTACAAGGTCGAGAGGACCCTATAAGTGTCTTTTAACGAGGTTGCGCCCTTTCGGGTTTTCACAAATACTCGCCGGTAGTCCTGCTGTTTTTACTCACGGAGCCCTTTCGGGTTTTCATCCGTTCCCGTTTTGCTCGTGGACGCACCGCTTTTTATTCTTTTTTATTCTTTTTTTTTATCTCGTCAGCCTAAGGATGCTGCGGTAGTAGTTTAGGGACTTTTCGGTCTGTCGTTAGTTTAAAGACATTTCGGTCCGTCGATAGTTTAAGGACGTTTCGGTCCGTCGTTAGTTTAAGGACGTTTCGGTCCGTCGATAGTTTAAGGACGTTCCGGTCCGTTGTTAGTTTAAGGACGTTTCGGTCCATCGTTAGTTTAAGGACGTTTCGGTCCATGGTTAGTTTAAGGACGTTTCGGTCCGTTGTTAGTTTAAGGACGTTTCGGTCCGTCGATAGTTTAAGGACGTTCCGGTCCATCGTTAGTTTAAGGACGTTTCAGTCCATTGTTAGTTTAAGGACGTTTCGGTCCGTCGATATGGGAGGGCCAGCCACTGTTTGCAAAGTCTGAGCCTAGGAAGATAGCGAGCGGACATAGTCGTCGTCATCTATCATTGACCCAGGCTATGGCTCATCAAGCATAGTATTTCTTTAAGAAGCGGCCGTTTATTGGCCTGAAAGGCCTTTCACCGTGCATGTCCATGAGTAGATAGGCTCCACCCTGATAGACCTTGTTTAAGATGTAGGGGCCTTCGTAGTTTGGCTCAAATTTCCCCCGTTTGGCACGATTGGGGATCATAGGTCTCTTGACCACTAGCACGAGTTCGCCTTGGCGGAATGTCCTCGGCCTGGTCAATCTCTCGTACGAGCGCGTCATCTTTGCTTTGTAGGCTTCTAGATGTTGTTGCGCTATGAGCCGAGTTTTGTCGAGGGCATCAAGCTCCTCAAGCCGAAGGTGAGCATTTTCTTCGTCTGTCAGCTCGTGGTGGATTGCCACTCGTAGAGAGGGTAACTCTATCTCGAGGGGGAGTACTGCTTCCGTCCCAAATACCAACGCGTACGGCGTTGTGTTCGTGGCCATCCTGAATGTAGTTCGATAAGCCCAAAGGGCTTCTTGCAGCCTCCCGTGCCAGTCTCTCTTATTCCGGGAAACGGTCTTTTTTATGATCTTCGTCAAGGTCTTATTGAAAGCCTCGGCTAGACCGTTAGCTCGTGGATTGTAAACTGAAGAATATCTCCAGTCTATATTGTGCTGCTGCGCGAAGCGGCTAATCTTATGGCTTCTGTAGGCTGGCCCGTTATCGGAGATAATCCGCCGTGGGGTTCCGAACCGATAGATGACGTGCGTCTTGAAGAAATGGAGGATATTCTCCGTCTTCACTTCCCTCAATGGTATTGCTTCTGCCCATTTGGAGTAGTAATCAGTTGTCACTAGGATAAAACGATGTCCCCGGGATGATGCTGGCTCGATGGGGCCGACTATGTCAGTCCCCCACATTTCGAATGGCCAACTAGCCACCGTTGGGTGTAGTGGATTCGGATTTTGGTGGATAAAGTGCCCATGAATCTGGCACGAGTGGCATTGCTTCGCATACTCAAGGCAGTCCTGGATCATCGTGGGCCAGTAGTAACCCATCCGTTTTATCTTCAACTTCATCTTAGGGCCTGCTTGGTGGGAACCGCAGAGTCCGTCATGAACTTCCTTAATGACTCTTTCCGCTTCGTCAGGTCCTAGGCATCTCAGCCATAGAGAATCAAACGACCTCTTGTATAGAGTATCGTTGACGTAGGCGAAAGATAGAGCTCGCTTCATGAGCTGATGCCTGGAGGATGTATCTTTGGGCATTCGGTGGGATTTAAAGTAGTCTATGAGGACTTCCCTCCAGTCCTCGGCCTTCTCATGGTCTTTTATTTGTAGGGTCGTCTGCTCATTCGCTCCCTTCTCTTTATATAATTCCGGGGGTATTTCTGCCGGGGCAAGCACTTGACGGCTTCGTACCACGATTCTTACATCATCGAGGTTTTCGTCCGCCAGTTCTTTAGCAAGTTTGGCTAACGCGTCTGCTTTACTGTTTTCCGCGCGCTGTATATTCTCCAAAGTATAGGAGGGAATTTGGATCAATAGTTGTTGCACCTTTTCGCCGTACCCCAACTCCGGTTTGCACGTTTGGTAATCACCATTTACTTGACTAACAACCAGTTGAGAATCCCCGTATATAAGGAGGTCTTCAATTCCCAAGTCGATGGCGATTTCGAGGCCCGCTATCAGAGCTTCGTATTCAGCTTCATTGTTTGTCCTCGGCTCTGTTAAGGAGAAGGCGAAGCGCATTATCCCTCCTTGTGGAGTTGCAAAGATGAGGCCTATCCCCGATTTGATCATTGGGATACCCTGTTTCTGTTTCTTTACGGAGGACGCTCCATCGAAATAGAGTTCCCATCGGGTGCTACCGCTGCCAATCGCATCAAATGCATGCTCGTCTGGCAAATCACAGTTCAGAGGAGAATCGGCCGGTATCGGGTGCTCGGCGAGGAAATCGGCAATGGCTTGGCCTTTTACTGCCTTGAGAGGTTGATACGTTACCGAGAATTCCATCAAGAGTAGGGCCCATTTAGCGAGTCGTCCAGTCAATATGGCTTTCGACATCAAGTATTTAAGGGGGTCCACCTTTGAAATGAGACGGACTTCATGCGCCAACGCATAGTGCCTGAGCTTTGTTATCGCGAAGATCAATGCCAAGCAATGTTTTTCAATGGGAGAGTAGTTGCTTTCTGCCCCCAGCAGAACTCGACTTAAGTAGTAGAGTGCTCTCTCTTTTCCCTGATCGTTCTCTTGCGCCCATAATGCGTCCAAGGAACCTTCGAGGGCGGTTGTATAAAGAATGAGGGGTTTTCCTTTGACCGGCGCGGCCGACACCGGAGGGTTCTGCAGGTATTGCTTGATCTCGTCTAGTGCACCTTGGAATTTGTTGTCACGACCCGAAAGAGCACGTGACTGGCCCTTGAACCATATGAAGTCTATAGGACCCCATCTGATCCAAGTAAGCCAAAAGCCCAGAAATCTAAAACCATTTTGAAGAATAAGTAAAGAAAACTGGTTTAAAGGAACGAAGAAATACGGGTTTGAAATCAAGGTTTTTAAAATAACTAAGCCGAATGTGCATTTTTAAAAACGGTACAGTCTTTTCTAGAAATTTCGGCAGAGTTTCTTTTGTAAAACTGGCCCCGAATGGGGTAAAACGATAATAACAAGATATATGCAATGATAATGGCATCCCCAAGCGGGAGCTAGCTCTTCGTCAATCGACGGTCACAACCACGCAATGATATAACAATATACAACGCCAAGTGGCGAGGATCAAATCCAAAAGAAAGCTCAAAAGCAACAAGAAAACCGCAATACTACTAAGCGCGACTCTAAGGTCGAAATATACAACACTAAAGTCTAGGTCTGAAACAATATACAAGTTTTGGTTGATGGACAATTTCTAGATACAATGAAGTAAAATAGATACAATGGTGGCTCCTGATGCGAAAGAACCCACCTACCAAAAACAAGTCACCCGCAAGAAGTAGTGTGCCAGAAATACCGCAAAGGAACCTGTACGGCAGAACCTGCAAGAACTGTGGCACAACGGGGGTGAGTTGCCAACTCGTGAATAGAAACATCTACAAGCAGAAACCGAATGCAAGACATAATCCTAAGTCAACGATCGGTATAAAAATCCTCAATATAAAGCATGCAGCCTATAGCAAGGCTAGGGTAAATATCTAACCCGAGTGCAATATCATGTTTCTGTGTCAGTGCCCCAGATAACCATATAGCAAATGAATGAGATATGAATGCGAGAAAACAGAATACATCTACATGAAGAAACAGTTTTCATACTTTAGTGAGATTTCCCTGTATTTTAAAAGATGAGGTACCGTAATGAAATCAGCATAAAACTGTGCCTAGCATCGGCACAAACGAAATCCCAATATCCTGATATCTCAAAGTCTCAACCATCATATCTAGGGCGCCGTCAGTCCAGACCGGCCCCTACCATAATCTCAGACCACGACGGTATCCTCCGGATATCCGACGCGTCGGGTAAAGTCACCGGTAGGCAATCTCCCCCTGCCAGGCTCATCGTCATCACCACGTCTTCTTGCCCCGGGGTACCTTACCGGGTCCACCATGTACCCGCAATCGGCCTCATCCGCCTCCTCGATTCGGGTTTCACATGTCGCTCTCAGCACCGAGAAAACACATGGTGGACGCACCAAATATCATATCAAGGGTAACCGGGTTTTTAAAGCAATAATGTATTCTCTTTTAAAGACATCCTCGGTTCCCAAATCCAGAAATCACATGAACATCCAACATCAAGAAATAAATCCAATGCGATGTGTTATGCAATCAATCCATGATGTATGCTACATGTAAAGAAGATACGTACATCATCATGTCATGTAAGAATCATATAATGAATGTAATGGTACTACAGTGTAGTGACATGGCAATTATCGATGATGAGTGTGTGAGCCGGCAACAAGTGTACGTGGAACAGATGCATCATCGATAATGGTGCTGGTGTCCTAGTAGCATGATATAAATACTGGAGCATGCAACATAGTATGAAAATGCGATGCAAAGCGAACCACAGAAAGGGAGTGGGAGCTGAAACTAAACGTAACCCAAACTTATCTGCATAAATCTAATATAAGTCCTACGATTGGTGCCTTTTGAAATAACACGAATCATGGGGTTTTGAAAATAGGGCTACGGTGTTTTTATGAAAAGATACGTCGTTTTTGAAATATCCATAGATTCCCTTGAGCTGTCTTTAAAAATGCCACGATTCGTTAGTTTTTGAAATAGGTAAGAAGTCTAATCTACTCTAACAACTACACTAACTATACGGCTGAACTAACAAGCTGAAATACAGGTAAGGAAACCACCTAACATCTGAGTCGATATATATATATATATATAGTCGGTGATCCCGCCTCAATGTCATATCGTAAGGTATCCTCGAGTTATGAGTGCGGATCTATCATCAATATCGGCTCGTACGGTAAATCATCGTACGGCATCCCCAATAGCTGGATAGGGTCAACATCTCACTATCTCATCACATAATACGTATCAGTATCATCAGATCAAGTCTGGGGTACTACTCTATGTCTAGTACGCTCGATACCATCAATGAAGTAAGCATGCGGGGTAACACATATCCCAAGCCCGCAAGAAACACAAATCATATCCCATATATGAATCGTATCAAATCACCGATCTCACGGCACAAAGCCCACATCATCGACTCATCTCCAAAGTCATCCCATAACATCAAGTACAGTGCAAGTATAAGAAACACACATGTGTATGCGTGTGGGTGCAAATCTATCCTGTGGTTCGCAACTAGGAACTACGCTAGGTATTTCTAGCCTTAACTAACCATAACACACTATAACTATCACACACATAAATATACTACATAATACTAATTACGGACTGCGGGGGTGCTATACGCCATCCACCCGACTTCCCCCTGTAGATATAATCTACTCACCTGTCCTGCGTGTCGGTGTCGATGTCACCGTCATCTTCCGCATCGCCTCGGATCGTCGCGGTGTACCTACACATATCACACGTATCGCATCGCATCAAAACCAAATCAAAACTTGAAACGACACACACTAAATCCAATACGATACGCTAAAACCAACACGATACGCTAAAAGGCTTATAGGTTAGAACCTACGGTTAGCCTTTGCAAAACAACCCGAAATCACTCGATGCAGTCGTACAAACGTCACACGATCGAGATAACGCACAAATACCAAAATCACCAAATCAAAATACACAAAACCAAATCACATTTCAAAGCTGCAACACAAGAAAATGATCCCAGATTTCATCTCAGGTCAAACTAGATCAATTCAACAACTCCAGGGTGCTATGCAGGGTGTATATGAGGTATAGAATCAACATGGGCACCTAACTCCACTGTGTGGCCGGCCAAACCCCCATAAAAACCGGCCTCGCCGGCCCCCCTACGTCCAATGGGGTCCGTTTGGTCAGGGTGGCCTCCTATGGTCTCAATTTGGTCCCTGGTATTGTTGATTTTCCCTGAAAAAGTCCCAGTGTGTTCCAGATTTTCCTGCAAGTTCCAGGTTCACAAAAACCGACATGGAAGTCCCGTAATTCCGTATTTTTAGTTTTCCAGTGGGATTGGTCTGGTTTTCTAGTCCATATAGGGTCTAAGGTCACCTTCTAAGCTCAATTGCAAAGTCACAACTCAACTTTTCCCTTACCCTCACTAGTTTGGTCCAAAGTGCACAAAATCACACGATATCGATATGAAACTTGAATTAAACCTTAAATACAACAATTAACACTCTAATTGAGAAGAAATTACCTCACATGAACCTCAAGAATCTTCCCACAGCACCAAAACAGCAACTTTCCTAGTCCATCTTGTAGATCTCGGGCTCGTGCACACTTTTAATGAAACGGACCTAGGGTTTTGGGGTTGATTTTGAGATGAAAAAGAGGGATTGAAGAGGGGGAGAATGGTGAGGAAGGGCAGCAGCAGCAAGAGGAGAAGGAGGAGGGAACAAAATGATGGGAGAAGAATGGTTAAGGGTTGCAAGTCAATGGTCCATCCTCTCTCTCACCTACTCTCATTTCTTTTCTCTTTTCTTTTCCTTTTAATCCTTAAACCAAACCTTCTCACCTCAATAGTGAACACAAAAAAAAAAAGAAATCCATGGCTAGAAAAATGCACAAGTGTAGAAAATGTGATATGTGCAAGTTTTGCACAAAACTGCCGAAAAACCCGATTAGCGATTTTAATCGCGATTAGCACCAAATTAGTGTCAAAATGATCACAACAACTTAAAAATGTCTTAATTCACTAATTTATCCTATTTTAGAATTTTCCATAATTTTTTCATAATTTTTCTCCATTTATTTGCATTTAAATATAGATTTAATATTAAAATAATCAATAAAATAATATTA
This sequence comes from Agapanthus africanus, assembly GCA_030015575.1. Classification (NCBI taxonomy): domain Eukaryota; kingdom Viridiplantae; phylum Streptophyta; class Magnoliopsida; order Asparagales; family Amaryllidaceae; genus Agapanthus; species Agapanthus africanus. Next base: position 187,201,372 of record JASDDO010000031.1, read on the forward strand.
AATTATAAAAATTCCCAAAATTAATATTTTATATTTTTGAAAATGTTACAATCTACCCCCCTTAAAGAAATTCGGTCCCCGAATTTAAATTTAAACCCCCAAATACAAAAACATCTCAGTAACAAACCAAAGTCATCGGGGCTCCGAAATCATCAACACGTAGAACGTCACAGCGCAATGCATGCGCAAGGGTACTGAGCAGATAACTCAAAAGCAAAACTCCGTCAAGCATCTCGCAATCATCGGAGTCGAGGTAAAAACACAATGTCAAATCCAGTACAAAACTGATATGATATGGATCAAAACTACACATGTAGACATCCAATCTATACATGTAAATAGCTGATGCAAAAGCATGCCAAATCTTTTTTTTTTGTCGCTGTGCGATGCACCTAACACTGCACAGTGGCGGACGTTTTTCATAAGAAAATAACCATATAGGTATATACATATCTTTTGTTTAATAAGCACGTTCCGCCGTTTTGAAAACAATCAGAAGGGTTTTCTTGTTTTTAAAACGTCTCGTGTCATATCAGACACGTAGGAATATATATATCGAGACTATAGCTCGCTCCTTGGAAATCCCTTCAACTATCAATGCATGCAAAATATATCCAGGTACCGTCCACTAACTAGTCCTGCTCAGTATGAAAACAAATATCCGAAATCATAAAAGTGCACTGCTCCAAAAGGAATAAATCCCAAAAATGCACATAACACAATCCTGTGCGTCTGGTGCGCACGGAAATCAAAAATCCAAATATGTGCTAAACAGGTGCACAAATCAACATCTAGGTGCAACGGGTGTGCACGAAGCATCTGTCGTAGGCAACGTATATGCCTGACAGCCAAGATCCGGTGCATCTGACATGCACGAAGAAATCTCGATTTAGTGCATCGGGTGTGCACCAAAATCGTATATCAAAGCACTAAAGGTGCATGAAAACCATGCTGGAAGTGCAAATCAAATCACTGCATACGGTAGGCATGAAATCTCAATCAATCTCTCAAATGTAATAGCTAGGCGCAAAATATATAAATATCCAGTGGGTGCATGAAACAAATATCATGAAACTCAATCATCAAAACCAAATCATGCAACAGAACGCCCAAAAATACCGAAATCCAACATGACGGATACGTGATGACCGAATCACGAAATCACAAATCATAAATACCGTCGTCGGTAGCTCCTCCTTCAAGGTCGAGAAGGAGTCGGTGCAATCCACTGCTAGCAGCGCAGGATATCCTCGTGCCTCTTGCTCACGGTCTGGCGTCCTCTGACTCTCTGGATCCTTACCTTCTCTGTGGGTTACCAATCTCACAGTCGATCGGCTCATCGGCCCTGTCAGGTGTGCTAACGGGGACGATTCCGTTCTGGCACTTCTTTGATAATCTCTCGATCAATCCTCACGACTGCTTGTAAAGTTATATATCTCTGGCGCCGTCCTCTGATCCTCTGAAAGCACATCACATATCTGATCCTGGGTGCAACATCACTGCAACGGTGTCCTGGAAGAAATCCTGCTTAAGGTCTCTGCCGATCTTGCCTATGCCAATCTGTACGGAGGCTGGTACTCTTGCATAGTCTTTTCTCGTTCAAAAGACACCTGTGTCCTCAGAACAATATTTTCTCAGAAACTGGTCACATCCCAACGTCTCTGTAAGCATATCAGGTCTCTAATCTCGACGGAAAGCAATGACAGCTCGTCAGTGTCTCACACGAACCTCTTGTTTCACCTGTCTCTATCGTCGTCTTGCGACGTCACGTTTCTATCTGCGCACTGCAATGTTATCAGCTCTGACCCATCTGAAGTCTCTCGCACGGATTCGAAATCGCGTACACTGTAGCTTCATCATTCTGTAGCAGATGTCAGGCCGAACTGGCCCTCGGGAACACGTCCCAACCATCGGAGGAATACTCATCGCTAGACCGTCCTTGATCAATTTGCAACGCATCTGGGTAAGTTCCTTTATCCGATCCTGGTCAACTACCTCGTCGACAATGCCGAACTCTGTCCTGCTGGGTGTGCACAACACGACCACTCCTGGTCTAGGTCTTCTCGTATCGCACTCCAGAAAGGTCCGGTCGAGGTTCCTTTCACAAATCTCAATCCTGCCGAAAAGCCCGGACGTCATCATCCAATGCTGAAGCTAAAGCTTATCCCGGAACGGCTGCATACTTATCGCGCTTCTTTCTGGAAGATATATCCATATACCACGCCTCGGGGTGCATATCACATCTCTAATGTCAGCGGAGTGGAATGTCATCCCATCGAAATCTCGTGCGAACTCTTTTCTTCACTCTGCTAAAAATGTCGACTGATCCGGACTCGTCTCATCGTGGCTACACGAACTGCGCTCCGACGGCTATCCTCGTCTCTGGAGTCTCCCAAGCAGTATCCCATCACGATATCCGAAAGATGTCGAATCATCCGATCGACTCGTCAGAACCTCATAATCCCCCAAGAGCTCACATCTCGGGTACAGTTTAATAGTATCGAGTACATGCCACAGCGTCGGTGGTCCAGCCGTAGAAGGGCAAACCCAAGCCTCACTAATGGCGCCGCGGAACCGCCGCAAACCCGAAGGTTCAAAGGCTTTCACACGGTTATTAAGTCGAGTTAGGGTTTCATTCTTCTAGAGGGTCCATAGAATCACCTGCATGTCTTTCCGTATACTTTAAACTTGGAAAATAGGTCCCTGACATTCGATCGTCTCAATCGACTCTCAACGAATCTGCGTGAAGTCGTCTCTAGCTAGAAACAATCTATCTGATGACCTCGCATCGGGGTAAGCGAATTCACCACACGTCCTAGTCATTCATCCTCGGTGACTAGCAACTCGCTATCATCTCTCTAAGTACATGCTCATGCTGCAGTAGCTCCAATCACCTGGGCGATATCTCATCATTCGCAGCAACAACTGGCTCAAATGCTTGTACGCCGAACAACGCCTCAATCCTCCAGGAAAGGCAATACATAAGCGGTCATTTCTGAATCAGCCTGCTCTAGATCTGAGTAAGACTCTTCACATTGGAAATCTTCAGCTCAACTGGGCCCGCTCTGGCGCAAAATCGGACGAATCACCTTCGTCTCTCAAATCGGGTAGACTAGCTATCATCTGTCGCATATCTGCCTGAAAGCTACGGCAATCTCAGCTCGTAAGCTCCGAAAGCAACATCCTGTCAATTTCAGCAACAGCTGGTCCATCTGTCTGCACTGTAGGCGACATCACAATCTCTGAGGTATGCTGTGCATCAACAGTCCTCTCTCAACTGGCAGCTCTAACAATGGCCCGATCATCCGGTGCAAGACCAAGCACTCGCCTCCACTAGAGGTCACAATCACCAATACTAACTCGAGACGTTCCCATGTCACCAGAAAACACAACGGTCGGCCCTCGTACCAAACGAGCTCACACCGGCCGTAACCCTAGCAGCAGCCCAAACTGCGCTCAAACATGGCGACAAGAACCTCAATCGAGTATCAAAGAGAGCACCTCAATGGCAAGAAAGGGAAACAACAGATCCAAAGTGGATACATGATCATAGGAAGGAACAACATCAATAAGGGTATGATCATGAAACTAGTAGACTCGGAAATCTCAAATGGATGTATGATCCTGGATATAAGGAGAATCACTAATCTCGAAAGAAATGTACATCCTAAGGTTCCTTAAGCGGAGTGGCGTGTCGTAAGTATGCCGCGGAACATACCAACGGTACGTCACTCTACTTTAGTCACCTAATCCATCAACCAAGGGTCATCCTAAAACGACGAAAGTTCGGGTCTAATACCCCCTCGACCAAGTCTAAGTTCCGTAAGGTCAAGCCTAAGTTCCGTATATAAACAACTCCCTAGGCTCCACATAGTCAAACTTAGACTCGAACCAAGGTCAACCTAGCGCTCTGATACCAACTTTGTCACGACCCGAAAGAGCACGTGACTGGCCCTTGAACCATATGAAGTCTATAGGACCCCATCTGATCCAAGTAAGCCAAAAGCCCAGAAATCTAAAACCATTTTGAAGAATAAGTAAAGAAAACTGGTTTAAAGGAACGAAGAAATACGGGTTTGAAATCAAGGTTTTTAAAATAACTAAGCCGAATGTGCATTTTTAAAAACGGTACAGTCTTTTCTAGAAATTTCGGCAGAGTTTCTTTTGTAAAACTGGCCCCGAATGGGGTAAAACGATAATAACAAGATATATGCAATGATAATGGCATCCCCAAGCGGGAGCTAGCTCTTCGTCAATCGACGGTCACAACCACGCAATGATATAACAATATACAACGCCAAGTGGCGAGGATCAAATCCAAAAGAAAGCTCAAAAGCAACAAGAAAACCGCAATACTACTAAGCGCGACTCTAAGGTCGAAATATACAACACTAAAGTCTAGGTCTGAAACAATATACAAGTTTTGGTTGATGGACAATTTCTAGATACAATGAAGTAAAATAGATACAATGGTGGCTCCTGATGCGAAAGAACCCACCTACCAAAAACAAGTCACCCGCAAGAAGTAGTGTGCCAGAAATACCGCAAAGGAACCTGTACGGCAGAACCTGCAAGAACTGTGGCACAACGGGGGTGAGTTGCCAACTCGTGAATAGAAACATCTACAAGCAGAAACCGAATGCAAGACATAATCCTAAGTCAACGATCGGTATAAAAATCCTCAATATAAAGCATGCAGCCTATAGCAAGGCTAGGGTAAATATCTAACCCGAGTGCAATATCATGTTTCTGTGTCAGTGCCCCAGATAACCATATAGCAAATGAATGAGATATGAATGCGAGAAAACAGAATACATCTACATGAAGAAACAGTTTTCATACTTTAGTGAGATTTCCCTGTATTTTAAAAGATGAGGTACCGTAATGAAATCAGCATAAAACTGTGCCTAGCATCGGCACAAACGAAATCCCAATATCCTGATATCTCAAAGTCTCAACCATCATATCTAGGGCGCCGTCAGTCCAGACCGGCCCCTACCATAATCTCAGACCACGACGGTATCCTCCGGATATCCGACGCGTCGGGTAAAGTCACCGGTAGGCAATCTCCCCCTGCCAGGCTCATCGTCATCACCACGTCTTCTTGCCCCGGGGTACCTTACCGGGTCCACCATGTACCCGCAATCGGCCTCATCCGCCTCCTCGATTCGGGTTTCACATGTCGCTCTCAGCACCGAGAAAACACATGGTGGACGCACCAAATATCATATCAAGGGTAACCGGGTTTTTAAAGCAATAATGTATTCTCTTTTAAAGACATCCTCGGTTCCCAAATCCAGAAATCACATGAACATCCAACATCAAGAAATAAATCCAATGCGATGTGTTATGCAATCAATCCATGATGTATGCTACATGTAAAGAAGATACGTACATCATCATGTCATGTAAGAATCATATAATGAATGTAATGGTACTACAGTGTAGTGACATGGCAATTATCGATGATGAGTGTGTGAGCCGGCAACAAGTGTACGTGGAACAGATGCATCATCGATAATGGTGCTGGTGTCCTAGTAGCATGATATAAATACTGGAGCATGCAACATAGTATGAAAATGCGATGCAAAGCGAACCACAGAAAGGGAGTGGGAGCTGAAACTAAACGTAACCCAAACTTATCTGCATAAATCTAATATAAGTCCTACGATTGGTGCCTTTTGAAATAACACGAATCATGGGGTTTTGAAAATAGGGCTACGGTGTTTTTATGAAAAGATACGTCGTTTTTGAAATATCCATAGATTCCCTTGAGCTGTCTTTAAAAATGCCACGATTCGTTAGTTTTTGAAATAGGTAAGAAGTCTAATCTACTCTAACAACTACACTAACTATACGGCTGAACTAACAAGCTGAAATACAGGTAAGGAAACCACCTAACATCTGAGTCGATATATATATATATATATAGTCGGTGATCCCGCCTCAATGTCATATCGTAAGGTATCCTCGAGTTATGAGTGCGGATCTATCATCAATATCGGCTCGTACGGTAAATCATCGTACGGCATCCCCAATAGCTGGATAGGGTCAACATCTCACTATCTCATCACATAATACGTATCAGTATCATCAGATCAAGTCTGGGGTACTACTCTATGTCTAGTACGCTCGATACCATCAATGAAGTAAGCATGCGGGGTAACACATATCCCAAGCCCGCAAGAAACACAAATCATATCCCATATATGAATCGTATCAAATCACCGATCTCACGGCACAAAGCCCACATCATCGACTCATCTCCAAAGTCATCCCATAACATCAAGTACAGTGCAAGTATAAGAAACACACATGTGTATGCGTGTGGGTGCAAATCTATCCTGTGGTTCGCAACTAGGAACTACGCTAGGTATTTCTAGCCTTAACTAACCATAACACACTATAACTATCACACACATAAATATACTACATAATACTAATTACGGACTGCGGGGGTGCTATACGCCATCCACCCGACTTCCCCCTGTAGATATAATCTACTCACCTGTCCTGCGTGTCGGTGTCGATGTCACCGTCATCTTCCGCATCGCCTCGGATCGTCGCGGTGTACCTACACATATCACACGTATCGCATCGCATCAAAACCAAATCAAAACTTGAAACGACACACACTAAATCCAATACGATACGCTAAAACCAACACGATACGCTAAAAGGCTTATAGGTTAGAACCTACGGTTAGCCTTTGCAAAACAACCCGAAATCACTCGATGCAGTCGTACAAACGTCACACGATCGAGATAACGCACAAATACCAAAATCACCAAATTAAAATACACAAAACCAAATCACATTTCAAAGCTGCAACACAAGAAAATGATCCCAGATTTCATCTCAGGTCAAACTAGATCAATTCAACAACTCCAGGGTGCTATGCAGGGTGTATATGAGGTATAGAATCAACATGGGCACCTAACTCCACTGTGTGGCCGGCCAAACCCCCATAAAAACCGGCCTCGCCGGCCCCCCTACGTCCAATGGGGTCCGTTTGGTCAGGGTGGCCTCCTATGGTCTCAATTTGGTCCCTGGTATTGTTGATTTTCCCTGAAAAAGTCCCAGTGTGTTCCAGATTTTCCTGCAAGTTCCAGGTTCACAAAAACCGACATGGAAGTCCCGTAATTCCGTATTTTTAGTTTTCCAGTGGGATTGGTCTGGTTTTCTAGTCCATATAGGGTCTAAGGTCACCTTCTAAGCTCAATTGCAAAGTCACAACTCAACTTTTCCCTTACCCTCACTAGTTTGGTCCAAAGTGCACAAAATCACACGATATCGATATGAAACTTGAATTAAACCTTAAATACAACAATTAACACTCTAATTGAGAAGAAATTACCTCACATGAACCTCAAGAATCTTCCCACAGCACCAAAACAGCAACTTTCCTAGTCCATCTTGTAGATCTCGGGCTCGTGCACACTTTTAATGAAACGGACCTAGGGTTTTGGGGTTGATTTTGAGATGAAAAAGAGGGATTGAAGAGGGGGAGAATGGTGAGGAAGGGCAGCAGCAGCAAGAGGAGAAGGAGGAGGGAACAAAATGATGGGAGAAGAATGGTTAAGGGTTGCAAGTCAATGGTCCATCCTCTCTCTCACCTACTCTCATTTCTTTTCTCTTTTCTTTTCCTTTTAATCCTTAAACCAAACCTTCTCACCTCAATAGTGAACACAAAAAAAAAAAGAAATCCATGGCTAGAAAAATGCACAAGTGTAGAAAATGTGATATGTGCAAGTTTTGCACAAAACTGCCGAAAAACCCGATTAGCGATTTTAATCGCGATTAGCACCAAATTAGTGTCAAAATGATCACAACAACTTAAAAATGTCTTAATTCACTAATTTATCCTATTTTAGAATTTTCCATAATTTTTTCATAATTTTTCTCCATTTATTTGCATTTAAATATAGATTTAATATTAAAATAATCAATAAAATAATATTAAATTATAAAAATTCCCAAAATTAATATTTTATATTTTTGAAAATGTTACATTTGTGATCCCAAACGAACGGAGTTCCCTTTTTTATCAGGTGGCTGTAAGGACGGCATTTGCCGGAAAGATTGGCGATAAATCGCCGGATGTATGCGAGCTTCCCTTGGAGAGACCGCAACTGTTTGAGAGTTCTTGGCGGAGGCATTTCCATGATCGCTTTAATCTTTGATGGATCTATTTCAATTCCTCGGTGTCGAACGATGAATCCCAGGAATTTGCCCGAGGAGACTCCAAACGCGCATTTGAGGGGATTCATTTTCAAATTGTATTGCCGAAGGCGTTGAAATACAGTCTCCAGATGCTTTAAATGATCTTCGTATGACTTGCTCTTTACTACGAGGTCATCGATATAGCACTCGAGGATGTCATGTATGAGGTCGTCGAAGATCTTTGTCATGGCCCTTTGATAGGTAGCGCCCGCGTTCTTTAGACCAAAGGGCATAACCCTGTAGCAGAATATACCCAAAGGGGTCCGGAAAGCGGTGTGCTTCTGGTCTTCGGGATGCATCTTTATCTGATTGTATCCTGACGAACCGTCCATAAAGGAGAAAACCTCGTGAGTGGACGTGTTATCTATCATCAGCTCGGTTACCGGTACCGGGAAATCATCCTTTGGACAGGCTTTATTGAGATCCCTGAAATCCACACATATGCGTACTGTCCCATTCTTTTTCATTACCGGGACGATATTGGCGATCCAATCGGGATATTGGACTTCTTGAATAAATCCAGAATCGATCAGCTTCTTGAGTTCGGCGTTGATGCTCATCTCAAGCTCGAGTCGCATCCTTCTTGGCGCTTGCTTGACTGGCTTGATATCCGGGGATATTGCTAATTTATGCACGGCAACCTCCGGATCTAATCCTGGCATCTCAGAGTAGTTCCACGCGAAGCAGTCTTTATGCCGTAGAAGCACGTTCTTTAACGCGGCCACCTTTTCTTCACAGAGTAGCTCGCTGACAAATGTCGGTCGCGGGTCATCTGCCGATCCCAACTCAATCTTCCTGAGGTTATCCGCCGTAGTATGTATACCATCTTCCAGTTCTCTCGGAGCTGGCGGAAATTCTGAGATCACCTCGTCGTCGCTGTTCTCAAAGCACTGGGGAAAGTCATTCATGTTCTCGCGCTCTTCTTTTAATATCGTAATCGTATAACAGGTGCGAATCCGCTCCAAGGACTGAGGTGGATCCGGTTTTGCTCTTGCGGCCTTGGGTTCATGCTTTTGTGGCGGCGTTACCCTCCAGCCGTTGGATAAAACGAATCTGCCCTGTTGGTACTGGTCCTCGACCCAGTTCTTGAAGGTGAAGCAGTCTTCGGTAGGATGTCCTATGGCTCGGTGATAAGAGCAATAGCTCAAACGAGAAGCCTTGTTAGCTTGCTCAGGGTGTCTAGACTCTGGAAGCGCGATCATTTGATTTTTTAAAGCGAGCTTGAGTAACTTCTCCGTCTTGTCTCGGGGGAAGGAATACGCTCGACTCATCTTTTCCATGAGGGACGAATCCGAGCTGCGCAGTACCCGTAACCCTCTAATCCTGCGTCGTTGTTGTCGGCTCCTCTTCCCGCTTCTTAATTTATTTCCGTCTCATGTAACATTTTCAAAAATATAAAATATTAATTTTGGGAATTTTTATAATTTAATATTATTTTATTGATTATTTTAATATTAAATGCAAATAAATAGGAAAAATGTTAGAAAAATTATGAAAAATTATGGAAAATTCTAAAATAGGGTAAATTAGTGAATTATAACATTTTTAAGTTTTTGTGATTAATTTGACACTAATTTAGTGCTAATCGCGATTAAAATCGCTAATCGGGTTTTTTGGCAATTTTGTGCAAAACTTGCACATATCACATTTTCTCACACTTATGCATTTTCTTTCATGATCTATCATTTGGGTTTACTATTCTTGTAAGAAGGTTAGGGATTTAAAAGAAAAAGGAAAAGAAAAGAAAAAGAAAAGGAATTAAGAATGGAGTTGGTGAGAGAGAGGCATGGGACTTTGACTTATACCCTTAGCCATTCTTCTTCATTCTCATTTCTCTACCTCTCTCACTCCTCTTGCTGCTGTTGCCCCCTTCCTCATCTCCCTCCCCTCTTCAAAGCCCAAAAGCATCTCAAAAACAACCCCAAAACCTCATGTCCGTTTCATTAAAAATGTGCACAAGCTCGAGATCTACAAGATGGACTAAGAAAGCATGGATTTTGGCCACTAGGGGCAACTCAAGAAAATTCTTGAGTTGCCAATTGAGGTAAATTCTGAACCATTAGCTTAATTGTAGCATTTCCTATAACCCCATGTTAAGATTATATCGATATTGTGTGATATTATGGACTTGATGAAAACCTAGTTAGGGTTTGAGAGAAACTTGAGTTGTAATGTGAAATTGAGCTCAGTAGAGGACTTGTAAACACCCTAGTGCATGAATTGGAACCCAAAACCTGAAGCTAGAACCAGAAATACGGATTTTAGAAACCGATATCGGGGAAAATGTGAAATCTGGGAAGGTTAATTTGAATCTGCTATCACCCCGAGGACCCTAAAATAATATTGAGTGGAAATTGAGATGTGCAGGCACCATAGAGGCAACACCCCAAACCCTAGCCCCCAACTCCCTTTTCCGGCCGCCAATTCTCCCCTTTTGGCCGCCAATTGCGGCCTGGGTCCCACCTCCTTGGCTCGTATTGGTTCTGTAGCTCCTACATTGTTAGTTTAGGCCCCTGGTATATATAGATTTGTATAAACTGCTCTAGGGTAGAATCTGGGACACATTTCATGAGTTGCTGTTTTGGACTTTAGTTTCCGTATTCCGTATTTTCATTTCTGCAATGGTGTGTTTCGTTTTACCTCGACTATTTGGCGTTTATACGACGATATAGAGGATTTATATGTGGTTTTGAAGGCGTGCCATAGGTTCTCACCTATAGGCCCCCTTATCGTATCGTTTTGGATTTCATGCGCCGTTTTAGCTTGAATTTGGTTTTAATGCGCATATGCGATATTTGATGTGTAGGTACCCATGAAGACTTCGGGACGACAAGCAATTGCGTGGTGATGTCCGCAAATGATGTTTCAGGTGAGTAGATTATATCTACAGGGGGAAGTCGGGTGGATGGCGTATAGCACCCCCGCAGTCCGTAGTTAGTATACTATACATAGTAGATGTGTGATAGTTTTAAGGTGTTGTAGCTTTGTGTTAGAAGTATGGTGGATAGTGTAGGGTAGAAGTGACTAGTGTAGTTCATAGTCGCGAACCTAGGGTAGAATTGCACCTACACACACACCCTTGCATATTACTTGTATATCTCTTATACCTACCCTTGATGGATGATATTTGATGACGTTGGTAATGAGTCGATAATGTGGGCTTGATGACGTGAGATCGGTGATTGGATACGATTCATTGTGGGATATGACTTGTGATCTCTTGCGGGCTTGGGATATGTGTTTACCCCGCATGCATACTTCATTGATGGTGTCGTTTGGTGCTAGACATAGAGTAGTACCCCAGACTATGTGATCTGATGATAGTGATACCTGTTATGTGATGAGATAGTGAGATGTTGACCCGTACCCAGCTATTGGGATGCCGTACGATGATCACCGTACGAGCCGATATTGATGATAGATCCGCACTCATAACTCGAGGATATCTTATGATATGACATTGATGCGAGATCACCGACTATATACCTTTATATATGTATCGACTCAGATTTAGGCGGTTTCCATACCCCTCCAGACTTGCATGATACTTAGATCAGTAGTTGCATAGTAGATGTTAGATTAGACCAGAGTCGTACCTATTTCAAAACTAACGAATCGGGAATATTGCAAGATAGGAAAAAGGGGATTCTACGGCTATTTTCAAATGTGTAGAGTCTATTTTCTAAACACCGTAGCCCTTGTTTTACCAAAGACCCCGATTCGTCTTATTTCAAAAGGCAAGGTTGCATGTTATAGCTTTTGAGTTAGATTCTTCACTATTGCGTTGCTTATTTCGATTGCACCTGTTTATACTGTTTGCATGGCATTACTTGTGCTTATTGTTATATTACCATCATGCTGTTAGGACACCAGCACCATTATCGATGATGCGTATGTTCCACGTACACTGATTGCCGGCTCACACACTTCATCATCGATAATTGCTATGCCACTACACTGTAGTACTACTGCATTCATGGTATGATTCCCGCATAGCATATTGTACACATAGACCTGTACACAATCATTTGTGACATGACTTGATATTCATACCTGATACATACATCACACCTGATCATTATATTATAGCTCATTTGTATGCGACATGACTTGATACTCACATTGATGCTTATGTCACACCTGATCATTATATTATAGCTCATTTGTATGCGACATGACTTGATACTCACATTTGATGCTTACATCACACCTGATCATTATATTATAGCTCATTTGTATGTGACATGACTTGATACTCACATTGATGCTTATGTCACACCTGATCATTATATTATAGCTCATTTGTATGCGACATGACTTGATACTCACATTGATGCTTATGTCACACCTGATCATTATATTATAGCTCATTTGTATGCGACATGACTTGATACTCACATTGATGCTTATGTCACACCTGATCATTATATTATAGCTCATTTGTATGTGACATGACTTGATACTCACATTGATGCTTATATCACATCTGATCATCATATTGTAGCTCATTTATATGTGACATGACTTGATACTCACATTGATGCTTATATCACACCTGATCATTGTATCGTAGCTCATCTATATGTGACTTGACATGATATTTATGTTTGACGCACATATCATATCAGATTAGTGACTTACATTTTGGTTTGGATTATATGTGATTTCTGGATTTGGGAACCGTGGCTATTTCAAATATGTAATCATTTAAAAACCCGGTTCCCTTGATATGATATTTTGGTGCGTCCACCATGTGTTTTCTCGGTGCTAGAGTGATATATAAAAACCCGAATCGAGGAGGCGGTTGAGGCCGATTATGGGTACATGGTGGACCCGGTATGGTACCCCGGGGCGAGAACGGTTTCGCTGTGTGATAGACGGTGAGCCCGGCAGAGGGACTACTACCTACCGGTGATTGTACTTGAGCTCGGCGGATATCTGGAGGATTCCGACCGGAGCCCAGAGATAGATATGGGTTGACTCGTACTGCCGGGGCCGAGGGCCGATACCGCAGACGGAGCCCCATATGGATGAGGATTTACGTGTCGATGCTTGGCACGGGTTTCATAATGTTTTACCATGATGTTGTTTATATCCTCATATTGCATGCATGATGCTTATTGTCATTGGGTGACGGGTGGACGGGTTCCACGCATATACAGACATGGATCATATACAGATATGGATCATATACAGACATAGATCATATACAGATATGGATCATATACAGACATGGATCATATATATACAGACTGGATTTACACTTATCATACTTCATTTGTATATATAACAGGGTATGAGGGCGCTGTTATATATACCCTTACACCAATATTAGTGGTATGGGACGCTAATATATGTGTATTGATATCATTGATACTGCATCATATTTACTTCTTGCAGACATACCTTATACTGATGACATGTTATTACCTGAGTACTTGGCACCACATACATATTTAGATGTTACCTTGCCACCTTATCACACTCAGATGTACTCTTGTGGATTATATTACTGATTGTTGACTTAGGTTTATGTCTTGCATTCGGTTTCTGCTTGTAGATATTTCTATTCACGAGTTGGCAACTCACCCCCGTTGTGCCACAGTTCTTGCAGGTTTTGCCGTACAGGTTTCTTTGCGGCATTTCTGGCACACTACTTTCTTGCGGGTGGCTTGCTTTTGGTAGGTGGATTCTTTCGCATCAAGAACCACCATTGTATTCATTTTATTCATTGTATCTAGAAATTGTCCATCAACCAAAACTTGTATATTGTTTCAGACCTAGACTTTAGTGATGTATTATTCGACCTTAGAGTCGCGCTTAGTAGTATTGCGGTTTCTTGTTGCTTGAGCTTTCTTTTGGGTTTGATCCTCGTCACTTGGCGTTGAATATTATTGTTGCATGTGTGGTTGTGACCGTCTATTGACGAAGAGCTAGCTCCCGCTTGGGGATGCCTTTATCATTGCATATATATATATATTGTCATTCTTGTTGTACCCCATTCGGGGCCAGTTTTATAAAAGAAACTCTGCTGAAATTTTTAGAAAAGACTGTACTGTTTTAAATTGCATATTCGGCTTAGTTATTTAAAAACATTGATTTTTAAACATGTAGTTCTTTACTTATTCTTAAAAAGGGTTTTAGATTTCTGGGTTTTCGGCTTACTTAGTCGCGTTACGCCTGTAGGCGTTACGTGGTTAAGTGCCGGTCACGGGCCAAACCTTGGGTCGTGACAAAGTTGGTATCAGAGCGCTAGGTTGACCTTGGTTCGAGTCTGAGTTTGACTATGTGGAGCCTAGGGCGTTGTTTATATACGGAACTTAGGCTTGACCTTACGGAACTTAGACCTGGTCGAGGGGGTATTAGACCCGAACTTTCGTCGTATTAGGATGACCCTTGGTTGATGGAATAGGTGACTAAAGTAGAGTGACGTACCGTTGGTATGTTCCGCGGCATACTTACGACACGCCACTCCGCTTAAGGAACCTTAGGATGTGCATACTTTGAGATCAGTGATTCTCTTTATATCCAGGATTATACATCCATTTGAGATCCCCGATTCTATTAGTTCATGATCATATCTTCATTGATGCTGTTCCTTCCTATGATCATGTATCCACTTTGGATCTGTTGTTTCCTTCTTGTCATTGATGTGCTCTTTTGATACTCGATTGAGATTCCTGTCACCATGTTTGAGCGCAGTTTGGGCTGCTGCTAGGATTACGGCCGGTGTGAGCTCGTTTGGTACGAGGGCTGACCATTGTGTTTTCTGGTGACATGGGAATGTCTCGAGTTAGTTTTGGCGATTGTGACCTCTAGTGGAGGCGAGTGCTTGGTTTGCACCGGATGATCGTGCCTTTGTTAGAGCTGCCAGTTGAGAGAGGACTGTTGATGTACAGCATACCTCAGAGATTGTGATGTCGCCTACCGTGCAGACAGATGGACCAGCTGTTGCTGAGATCGACAAGATGTTGCTTTCGGAGCTTACGAGCTGAGATTGCCGGAGCTTTCAGGCAGATATGCGACAGATGATAGCTAGTATACCCGATTGAGAGACGAAGGTGATTCGTCCGATTTTGCGCCAGAGCGGGCCCAGTTGAGTTGAAGAGTTCCAGTGTGGAGAATCTTACTCAGATCTAGAGCAGACCGATCCAGAGATGACCGCCTATGTATTGCCCTTCCTGGAGGATTGAGGCATTGTTCGGCGTACAGGCGTATGAACCAGTTGTTGCTGCAAATGATGAGATATCGCCCAGATGATTGGAGCTGTTGCAGCGTGAGCATATACTCAGAGAGATGATAGCGAGTCGCTAGTCACCTGAGGATGAATGACTAGGACATGTGGTTCGTTCGTTACCGATGCGAGGTCATCAGATTGATTGTTTCCAGCTAGAGACGATTTCACGCAGGTTCGTTGAGAGTCGATAGAGACGATCGAATGTCAGGAGCCTATTTCCAAGTTTAAAGTATACGGAAAGACATGCAGGTGATTCTATGGACCCTCTAGAAGAATGAAACCCTAACTCGACTTAATGACCGTGTGACAGCCTTTGAACCTTAGGGTTTACGGCGGTTCCGCGGCGCCATTAGTGAGGCTTGGGTTTGCCCTTCTACGGCTGGACCACCGACGCTGTGGCATGTACTCGATACTATTAAACTGTACCCAAGATGTGAGCTCTTGGGGGATTATGAGGATCTGACGAGTCGATCGGATGGTTCGACATCTTTCGGATATCGTGATGGGACACTGCTTGGGAGACTCCAGATGCGAGCGTAGCCGTTGGAGCACAGTACATGCAGCCATGATGAGACGAGTCCGAATCAGTCGACATTGAGCAATGTGGAGTAGAGAATTCGTACGAGGGTTCGATGAGATGACGTCCCACTCCGCTGACATCAGAGATGCTATACACACCCAGAGGCGTGGTATATGGATATATCTCCCAGAAAGAAGCGCGATGAGTATGCAGCCATTCCGGAATAAGCTTTAGCTTCAGCATTGGATGACGACTTCCGGGCATTTCGGCAGGAATGAGATTTGAGAAAGGGACCTCGACAGGTCCTTTCTGGAGTACGATACGAGAAGACCTAGACCAGGAGTGGTCGTATTGCGCACACCCAGCGGGACAGAGTTCGGCATTATCGACGAGGTAGTTGACCAGGATCGAATAAAGGGACTTACCCAGATGCGTTGCGAATTGATCAAGGACGGACAAGTGACGAGTATTCCTCCGAGGGTTGGGACGTGTTCCCAAGGATCTGTTCGGCCTGACATCTTCTACAGAATGGTGAAACTACAGAGTACGCGATTTCGAGTCCGTGTGAGAGACTTCAGATTGGCCGTGGCCGAGAACAGTGCAGTGCAAGGTGACTTGGCGTGACGTCATAGTGGACAATGATAGAGACATGTGGAACCAGAGGTTCGTGTGAGACGCTGACGAGCTGTCATTACTTCCCGTCGAGACTAGAGACCAGATATGCTTACAGAGATGTTGGAATGTGACCAATTTCCGAGAAAGGTTGTGCTGAGGACACAGATGTCTATCAAGCGAGAAGAGGTAGTACGAGAGAGCCAGCCTCTGTACAGATCGGCATAGGCATGATTGGAAGAGACCTTGAGCAGGATTCCTTCCAGGACATTGCTGCAATGATGTTTGCACCCAGGATCAGATGTGTGACGTGCATTCAGAGAGCCAGAGGCCGACGCCAGTGATATGCTGCCTTACGAGTGGGCGTGAGGATTGACCGAGAGGTGACCAGAGAAGTGCCAGAACGGAATCGTCCCCGTTAGCACACCTGACAGGGCCGATGAGCCGATTGACTGCGAGATAGGAAATCCGCAGAGAAGATAAGGACCCAGAGTCAAAAGACGCCAGACCGCGAGCAAGAGGCACGTAGATATCCTGCGCTGCTAGCAGTGGATTGCACTGACTCCTTCTCGACCTCGAAGGAGGAACTACCGACGACGGTATTTATGATTTGTGATTTTGTGATTCGATTATCACGTATCCGTCACTTTGGATTTCGGTATTTTGGGCGTTCTGTTTGCATGATTTAGTTTTGATGATTGAGTTTCATGATATTGTTTCATGCACCCACTGGATATTTATATATTTTGCGCTGAGTTATTACATTTGAGATATTGATTGAGATTTCAGGCCTATCGTATTCAGTGATTTGATTGCATTTCCAGAGTAGTTTTCATGCACCTTTAGTGTTTTGATATACGATTTTGGTGCACGCCAGATGCACTAAATCGGAATTCTTCGTGCATTTCATATGCACCTGATTTTTTTGCTGTCAGGCACATACGTTGCCTACGACAGATGTTTCGTGCACACCCGTTGCACCTAGATGTAGTTTTCTACACCTGTTTGACACATATATGGATTTTGATTCCTTGCGCACCAGACGCATAGGATATTCTTATATATATGCATTTTTGGGATTGATTGCTAGTAGAATAGTACATTTCTTTTTTTATGATATTCTCTATGTGTGATGTTTTCGGAGCCCCGACAAAATGGATTATACTGAAATTGTTTTAGTAGTGGGGGTTTAAATTTAAATTCGGGGACCGAATTTCTTTAAGGGGGGTAGATTGTAACATTTTCAAAAATATAAAATATTAATTTTGGGAATTTTTATAATTGAATATTATTTTATTGATTATTTTAATATTAAATGCAAATAAATAGGAAAAATGTTAGAAAAATTATGAAAAATTATGGAAAATTCTAAAATAGGGTAAATTAGTGAATTATAACATTTTTAAGTTTTTGTGATTAATTTGACACTAATTTAGTGCTAATCGCGATTAAAATCGCTAATCGGGTTTTTTGGCAATTTTGTGCAAAACTTGCACATATCACATTTTCTCACACTTATGCATTTTCTTTCATGATCTATCATTTGGGTTTACTATTCTTGTAAGAAGGTTAGGGATTTAAAAGAAAAAGGAAAAGAAAAGAAAAAGAAAAGGAATTAAGAATGGAGTTGGTGAGAGAGAGGCATGGGACTTTGACTTATACCCTTAGCCATTCTTCTTCATTCTCATTTCTCTACCTCTCTCACTCCTCTTGCTGCTGTTGCCCCCTTCCTCATCTCCCTCCCCTCTTCAAAGCCCAAAAGCATCTCAAAAACAACCCCAAAACCTCATGTCCGTTTCATTAAAAATGTGCACAAGCTCGAGATCTACAAGATGGACTAAGAAAGCATGGATTTTGGCCACTAGGGGCAACTCAAGAAAATTCTTGAGTTGCCAATTGAGGTAAATTCTGAACCATTAGCTTAATTGTAGCATTTCCTATAACCCCATGTTAAGATTATATCGATATTGTGTGATATTATGGACTTGATGAAAACCTAGTTAGGGTTTGAGAGAAACTTGAGTTGTAATGTGAAATTGAGCTCAGTAGAGGACTTGTAAACACCCTAGTGCATGAATTGGAACCCAAAACCTGAAGCTAGAACCAGAAATACGGATTTTAGAAACCGATATCGGGGAAAATGTGAAATCTGGGAAGGTTAATTTGAATCTGCTATCACCCCGAGGACCCTAAAATAATATTGAGTGGAAATTGAGATGTGCAGGCACCATAGAGGCAACACCCCAAACCCTAGCCCCCAACTCCCTTTTCCGGCCGCCAATTCTCCCCTTTTGGCCGCCAATTGCGGCCTGGGTCCCACCTCCTTGGCTCGTATTGGTTCTGTAGCTCCTACATTGTTAGTTTAGGCCCCTGGTATATATAGATTTGTATAAACTGCTCTAGGGTAGAATCTGGGACACATTTCATGAGTTGCTGTTTTGGACTTTAGTTTCCGTATTCCGTATTTTCATTTCTGCATTGGTGTGTTTCGTTTTACCTCGACTATTTGGCGTTTATACGACGATATAGAGGATTTATATGTGGTTTTGAAGGCGTGCCATAGGTTCTCACCTATAGGCCCCCTTATCGTATCGTTTTGGATTTCATGCGCCGTTTTAGCTTGAATTTGGTTTTAATGCGCATATGCGATATTTGATGTGTAGGTACCCATGAAGACTTCGGGACGACAAGCAATTGCGTGGTGATGTCCGCAAATGATGTTTCAGGTGAGTAGATTATATCTACAGGGGGAAGTCGGGTGGATGGCGTATAGCACCCCCGCAGTCCGTAGTTAGTATACTATACATAGTAGATGTGTGATAGTTTTAAGGTGTTGTAGCTTTGTGTCAGAAGTATGGTGGATAGTGTAGGGTAGAAGTGACTAGTGTAGTTCATAGTCGCGAACCTAGGGTAGAATTGCACCTACACACACACCCTTGCATATTACTTGTATATCTCTTATACCTACCCTTGATGGATGATATTTGATGACGTTGGTAATGAGTCGATAATGTGGGCTTGATGACGTGAGATCGGTGATTGGATACGATTCATTGTGGGATATGACTTGTGATCTCTTGCGGGCTTGGGATATGTGTTTACCCCGCATGCATACTTCATTGATGGTGTCGTTTGGTGCTAGACATAGAGTAGTACCCCAGACTATGTGATCTGATGATAGTGATACCTGTTATGTGATGAGATAGTGAGATGTTGACCCGTACCCAGCTATTGGGATGCCGTACGATGATCACCGTACGAGCCGATATTGATGATAGATCCGCACTCATAACTCGAGGATATCTTATGATATGACATTGATGCGAGATCACCGACTATATACCTTTATATATGTATCGACTCAGATTTAGGCGGTTTCCATACCCCTCCAGACTTGCATGATACTTAGATCAGTAATTGCATAGTAGATGTTAGATTAGACCAGAGTCGTACCTATTTCAAAACTAACGAATCGGGAATATTGCAAGATAGGAAAAAGGGGATTCTACGGCTATTTTCAAATGTGTAGAGTCTATTTTCTAAACACCGTAGCCCTTGTTTTACCAAAGACCCCGATTCGTCTTATTTCAAAAGGCAAGGTTGCATGTTATAGCTTTTGAGTTAGATTCTTCACTATTGCGTTGCTTATTTCGATTGCACCTGTTTATACTGTTTGCATGGCATTACTTGTGCTTATTGTTATATTACCATCATGCTGTTAGGACACCAGCACCATTATCGATGATGCGTATGTTCCACGTACACTGATTGCCGGCTCACACACTTCATCATCGATAATTGCTATGCCACTACACTGTAGTACTACTGCATTCATGGTATGATTCCCGCATAGCATATTGTACACATAGACCTGTACACAATCATTTGTGACATGACTTGATATTCATACCTGATACATACATCACACCTGATCATTATATTATAGCTCATTTGTATGCGACATGACTTGATACTCACATTGATGCTTATGTCACACCTGATCATTATATTATAGCTCATTTGTATGCGACATGACTTGATACTCACATTTGATGCTTACATCACACCTGATCATTATATTATAGCTCATTTGTATGTGACATGACTTGATACTCACATTGATGCTTATGTCACACCTGATCATTATATTATAGCTCATTTGTATGCGACATGACTTGATACTCACATTGATGCTTATGTCACACCTGATCATTATATTATAGCTCATTTGTATGCGACATGACTTGATACTCACATTGATGCTTATGTCACACCTGATCATTATATTATAGCTCATTTGTATGTGACATGACTTGATACTCACATTGATGCTTATATCACATCTGATCATCATATTGTAGCTCATTTATATGTGACATGACTTGATACTCACATTGATGCTTATATCACACCTGATCATTGTATCGTAGCTCATCTATATGTGACTTGACATGATATTTATGTTTGACGCACATATCATATCAGATTAGTGACTTACATTTTGGTTTGGATTATATGTGATTTCTGGATTTGGGAACCGTGGCTATTTCAAATATGTAATCATTTAAAAACCCGGTTCCCTTGATATGATATTTTGGTGCGTCCACCATGTGTTTTCTCGGTGCTAGAGTGATATATAAAAACCCGAATCGAGGAGGCGGTTGAGGCCGATTATGGGTACATGGTGGACCCGGTATGGTACCCCGGGGCGAGAACGGTTTCGCTGTGTGATAGACGGTGAGCCCGGCAGAGGGACTACTACCTACCGGTGATTGTACTTGAGCTCGGCGGATATCTGGAGGATTCCGACCGGAGCCCAGAGATAGATATGGGTTGACTCGTACTGCCGGGGCCGAGGGCCGATACCGCAGACGGAGCCCCATATGGATGAGGATTTACGTGTCGATGCTTGGCACGGGTTTCATAATGTTTTACCATGATGTTGTTTATATCCTCATATTGCATGCATGATGCTTATTGTCATTGGGTGACGGGTGGACGGGTTCCACGCATATACAGACATGGATCATATACAGATATGGATCATATACAGACATAGATCATATACAGATATGGATCATATACAGACATGGATCATATATATACAGACTGGATTTACACTTATCATACTTCATTTGTATATATAACAGGGTATGAGGGCGCTGTTATATATACCCTTACACCAATATTAGTGGTATGGGACGCTAATATATGTGTATTGATATCATTGATACTGCATCATATTTACTTCTTGCAGACATACCTTATACTGATGACATGTTATTACCTGAGTACTTGGCACCACATACATATTTAGATGTTACCTTGCCACCTTATCACACTCAGATGTACTCTTGTGGATTATATTACTGATTGTTGACTTAGGTTTATGTCTTGCATTCGGTTTCTGCTTGTAGATATTTCTATTCACGAGTTGGCAACTCACCCCCGTTGTGCCACAGTTCTTGCAGGTTTTGCCGTACAGGTTTCTTTGCGGCATTTCTGGCACACTACTTTCTTGCGGGTGGCTTGCTTCTGGTAGGTGGATTCTTTCGCATCAAGAACCACCATTGTATTCATTTTATTCATTGTATCTAGAAATTGTCCATCAACCAAAACTTGTATATTGTTTCAGACCTAGACTTTAGTGATGTATTATTCGACCTTAGAGTCGCGCTTAGTAGTATTGCGGTTTCTTGTTGCTTGAGCTTTCTTTTGGGTTTGATCCTCGCCACTTGGCGTTGTATATTATTGTTGCATGTGTGGTTGTGACCGTCTATTGACGAAGAGCTAGCTCCCGCTTGGGGATGCCTTTATCATTGCATATATATATATTGTCATTCTTGTTGTACCCCATTCGGGGCCAGTTTTATAAAAGAAACTCTGCTGAAATTTTTAGAAAAGACTGTACTGTTTTAAATTGCATATTCGGCTTAGTTATTTAAAAACATTGATTTTTAAACATGTAGTTCTTTACTTATTCTTAAAAAGGGTTTTAGATTTCTGGGTTTTCGGCTTACTTAGTCGCGTTACGCCTGTAGGCGTTACGTGGTTAAGTGCCGGTCACGGGCCAAACCTTGGGTCGTGACATCTCCGCATCGGGCCTTTCGCACAACGGGTTGACAAAGATGAGCATCATTGTCTTTTGGAGCCTGTTGAAATAGGCGTTGCGTCCTGGCCTTCTCGTAGATGGCCATTTCGCGGTTGTGGTTTTCCTGAGCTTTCGGACCCATTTTCCTGATAGGCTTGTCCGTTCGTTCTCCAAACGACGGACTCGGCGTTTCGATCGCGGGGTGTAATTTTGATGAGGGGTTGGCATCTCCTGACAGGGCGTCCTCTTCTTCATCAAAGGTGTATATGGCGTAGTTACTATGGACCCGTTCCCGTTTTCCCGCTCTCGCGTATCCAAGCCCGGGTGTTTCGATTTTCCCGTTGGGCAATTTGCGCTGAGTCCCAGGGACATCCCAAATCTTGTTGTAGAACCGAGCTTGCCGAACAGTCTGTTTTAAGGGTACTCCTTGGCGCTTCAATAGCTTCTTTAATCCATTTGTATAGTATCTGGGCAGACGGATGGGTTGGAGTCTGTCGCATGTAGCATCCGCGCCATGCCAGATCTCTTTCTCTATTTTCGACTCTGAGGATCGGTAGAATAGGATCACCTTCTCACCCCTTTGCCTGGGAGGGATGTAAAATGTTTGCAGGTCCTACACATTGTGAGCTTGAAGTGTGTCGAGATCCTTGTAGTGTTCTCGCGGTACCATGGTGATTTGCAAACTATGGTCAGCGCAAAGGGGTGCTTGTATCGGCAGCCGATTGGAGAACACGGCATTAACCTCATCTTCCGAGTCACTTCCGAAGACTAACATGGGGGCGGACGTTCCCGGGTTGCTGCGTCGAGATGGCCCTGCATAAACTATCTCTTCCTCTTCTTCGGTATCGCTCCCGAAAACAGGGATAGTGGCGGCGGCTTTGTTCTCCGGGTTGCGACACCTTTCTGTATCCTCGAAATCTGGAAAAAAGTATTTCGCATCCTCGTATTTACGGACTTCGTTCACGGAAAATGGGTTCAACTCGCCTGTTACAGTATACTCGAAACCATCTTTAAAGTACTTCATACACTGATGTTGTGTAGAAGGGATGATGTTGTGCTCGTGTAGCCAAGGACGGCCGAGCAAGGCGTTGTAGCAGGTCTTGGCGTCAATGACATAGAATTTGATGTCTGTGACGAGAAGTCCAAAGCATAATGTTAGTATCACAGATCCGAGAGTCCGTGACGATTGTGAATCGAAACCGGAGATAGTAATTTTGTCACGAGCGAGATGTTGCACACTCATGCAGATTTCCTTCAACACCCGAACATTAAGGAGATTGACGGAGGATCCATTATCCACCAGGATCTTGCCTATCTTGATATCATGGCAGTATCCGGAGACATATATGGGACGGTTATGGTCGCACGTCCCGAGAAGGAGGTCTTCATCACCGAAAGTGATATCGGCTGTATGCACTTCTTCCAGTTCATCCTTCATCTTTTCAGTGGCGACGAAGGCTTGGAATTGTTCAGGTTCTTGTAATGCCTTAATTAGTGAGTCTCGCGCTTCTTTTGATAATAGGAGGGCGTCGAGAATGCTAAGCTGAGAAGGTAGCTTCCTTAGGTGCGCGAGGATGTTATAGTCTACTTTACTCCTCTTAGGAGGGTCTTTGGCAGCCAGTTCTTTCATGACTTGGTCATCTAAAGTGATATCTTCAGTGGCCTTTTCCTTTCCCTTATCTTTTCTACTTACGGGCCCGAGATTCTTTTCTGGGAGTGTGCGATTGCGCAGCTGGATGTTCTCGCAGGCCTCCGATTCCTCCTCTTTCCCTAAAACGGATTCTTTAAAGAGAGGGCCCAGAGCTATTTCTTCATCAGAGTCGCTCCCAAAGGTGAGAACTTGTGACCCCCCGGCGTTAACCATGTAACAGTTGCCAGTAGTTCTGTTGTGCCCTTCGACAGTACTTCTTCGCTCCCGACGGCTCTTGCGTTTCATGCGCTTAAAATGTTGCTGACGAGTTACATATCCTTGCCACCATATTTTAAAGGCGCCGCACTCCTCCGTGGGGTGTGAGATTCTCCGATGATATGCGCAATAATTAGGGTGCCTCTCCGCCCCATCGTGTGTATTTCCTTCCGAGGGTGGTAGCTTCATTCCCATTGACATGGCTTTGGCGAACCTTTTCCTCGTCTTGAATATCTTCTTGTCTACTTCGGATGCCTTTTGATCTGGCGGGGGTAGTTCAACTCTTTCATTCAGTCGCCTGCATTTGGTTCCTTCTGACGTTCCCATCTCACGCTCCTGATCCGGTTTACTTTTTAGACGAATCTCGTCTAGAAAGGCATTGATCATTTCATTTGTCAGCCATGCATGCTCAGGTTCTGCCTCCAGCTTCTTAGTGCTAGGAGTTTTCTCATCATCGGTAAACAAGTGGGAGATTACGTTACAACTCGCCACATATTCTTCGGATTCATCCGATGAGCTCTCTTCATCATCTCCCTCTTGAAAGATGTGGTTGAGGAACTCTTGCAATGTGACAGAAGTTCGCGCCTTTTGATTATACTCTTCCAGCACGTCGATTTGCTTCTGCAAGTTCGTGTGCTCGTCTCCAAGCTTCGCGGGCTTCTTGGATTTCTTCTTCTTTTTCTTCGAAGATTTTGACGGTTAGGCGTGAGTATTTGGGCCCTTATCACGAGCCTTCGTAGTTGTGCGGGGCTTCAACATCCCCTCGATAATTTGAGGTTCAAGAGAGTCTTTCCATTCGATCGCAGGGCATGCGTGAAGGTCTCTCAGCATTCTTTTGGTTTTCGTTGATAGCACGACCTCCCATGGAGCTTCTTCAATAAAGGAGCAGGTTGCCCCCAATGTATCTGTTTTCTAAGGAGTATGCGGCTGTGGTGGGCTCACTTTCCACTTCTCGGACAGTACAAACTTCCACTGGAGGTATTGATCATCAATCCATCCTTTGAAGACGAAGCAATCTTCAATCGGATGACTTACCGTTTGATGGTAAGGGCAATAGCTAGGGTTATTCACCTCGGTGGGTTGTGGCAGTCGCCTTGGATTCGGTAGGTTTATAAGTCTGTTGCGTATTGCCAGCTCGAATAACCGTTTCGTCTTGTCTCGTGGGAACGAGTAGGGACGTTTCATCTTCTCATTATAATACCGGCGTCTTTCTTCCAATTGATCTGCCGGTTTCGGGGCGTTAAGTTGATGTTGGGCATTTGCGACGAAGGTTGCCCTTCCTTTACCCTTGTCATTCCGAGGTTCCGACTTCGGGGGAGGTGGTCTATGACCCATCTGGTCCATCTGGGCCAACTTGTCGATTAAAGCCTGGAATGTGGTTGGCTTAAAGAACATCATAAACTGGGAGATAGTTGCATGGGGGTCTAGGGTTCCCACGAACATGCCCACTGCGGGTGCCTCCTCAATGCGTTTCTCGCATCTCGGCCACAAGTTCCGCCAGCATATAGCATACTGGACCCAGGTTTCGCCTGGTTTGACCCTGGCGTTAATCAAAGCAGTTATTGGAGTGCGTTCGCTGGCGCTCGCGAATCGCTGAGTGAATAGCAGCTCCATTTCAGCGAACGATTTGATAGAATCGTTCGAGAGTTCCGAATACCATTCGAATGCTGTTTCTGATAAGCTACCTATGAACTGGCGGAGCAACAGTTTATCATCACCGCCGGTGTTACCGCAGAGGGCCCGGAACTGGGCGACATGTTGATGGGGATTGCCGGTCCCCTTGTACACGTGGAATTTTGGTATCGTATAGCCTTGCGGGTATTTGATTTGGTCGTACCAGCTTGTATACGGCCGCCCCGTTTTCACGACTTGACCAGCTGCCTCAGTCGCATGATGGACCCGGATTTGCTGGGCTATGTAGTCAGCCAAGTCCGCCTTAGAGATTGCCTCCTCCTTGGACGTTGAGAGGGCCGGCAGTAGATTCGACGTTTCTCCTCGGTCGTCTTCAAGAACGATTGGGGGATCTTCGGTGGGCAAGTCCTGCTGGATCATCATTCCTATCATATCTTGGAAGAGAAGGCCCATACGTTGTATGTTGGCTGCTTGTCCAGCAGCCTCTTTATCCTTTTTCTCCAGTATCCGGCGAAGAAATTCAGCGTCGGTTTCTACTTCTTGGCGCGCGTCTGAGGACTTTTCTGGGTTTTCTTTTGGCCCGGTAAGAGCGGCCATAGCATTCATCATTTCTTGGAGCTTTTGTTGCTGCTCCTGGGCTTTCGTCACGGATCGGGTAAGTGGTCGGTGGCCTGTAGAAGTGCGGCTCTCCTCCTTTCCAGAAGCCATGTATACGGTGTGGACCATCATGCCCCCAGACTTAGGGCGTCTGGGCTCAGTGCTTTTAGCCGTCGTTGCACGTTGGGGGGTCTTCTCTGGCCTCCTCCTTTTATGAGCCGTGGAGGTTGAGGGGGCCGTTGAGGTAGGCGTCCCGATAGCCTTTCGGGGTTTAGCTTGGTGGCCAGCCTCCGGTTGGATGTTCAGCTTCTTGTGCTGGCGGGAGAAGTTTGGATCAATGATCGAGACTCGGGCCTGCCGCCAAACCTTAGAGATTTTGGAAGACAGCTGTTGAGGAGATTGGGGCTGTTCTGGTTTTATTTCCGCAACCTTCTTTAATGGGGGAGGAGACCTCTTCAGCACTGCAGTAGGAGAATTCCTTCGCACCTTATTTAGCATTTCGAAGCTGTTCCCAGTTGGAACAGCAGCATTAACTTCTGCCACCGGGGCTGATGGAGTCAACCCAGAGGGGGAGTTGCCCCCAGCCTTCCTTACTCGGCGCCAATGGCGACGTCGAGCGTGTCGAGCGGACGGCTTTGGGTCAGCGGTAAGAATGGTTTCGTCTTGCCCCCTGTGTGGGTGGGGGTTGCTGTTGGTGTTAGCCTATCAAAGACCGATGTCCTTTGGATAGCAGGAGCGGGAGCTGAAGCCGTCAATCTTGTAAAGACCGACTTTTTGGCCGGAGAAGCCGCCTTGGCGATTTCGGGGGCAGGAACGGCCACTTTCTTAGAGGTAACCTCCTCTGAGATTGTAGGCCCTATGATGAGTTCGCAGGATTTCCGGCCCAATCTAGAGAAGACCGAGGCGTTGACGTTGGGCGACTCGTTGAGAGGAGCCGCGGCAGGGGTAAGACGATCAAAGACTGACTTCTTGTGAGCTTCCTTCGTCAGTACCGACGCCGCGAAGCTTAATGATGGGAGTATAGTCCCGAAAAACAATCCGGTAGTGGCTTGAGTCACTTGGTCCACCGGCATTGTGAACAACGAAGCAGCTTGGGGTCCATAGGCTATACCTCCTGGCGAGGTAGAGCGTTGGTCGCATTTGCAGTTTGAGCAGCTGGAGGATTTCGCAGAAGTAGAAGCCATCGATCCTTTGTTTTCTGCAATAGGCAAGACGCCAATTCTTAGTATCTTGAAACCCAAGGGCAACCATTAGCGAACCGCGATTGGTTCGCGAATCACGACACACGAAGTGTGGAGTGGAAAGAGGAAAAGGTCCCACCGGGCGTGCCAGAATCTGTTCCCCTCCGAACGGCGGCCTGGACTCGGGCGTACGTGCCTGAGGTTCGGGGCAGATGCTAATTGGTGCTATCCGTCCATCTCTCCGAAGATGCCAAGTTGTTTATGGCACCGTGCATCGGAGGTTTAGACGGATGCGGCCGATGTAGCAGACTTCGTCAGATTCCCCCTCGTTTGAGGGGTTTTTGATTGTGGGGACGCTCTTCCCTGCAGGCGCAAACCCCTGCAGTTATTTACGCTACCGCATCGCGGTAACAACTTTCTCCTTCTCCAGATGGTCACTTCGTGTCGTGTGTGTTTATTTTATGTTTTTTTGCCCGTGGATTGTTTACGGAGACTGAGTTATGTCGTCGCCCGTAGGGCGTGGACTAGTCCAAATCCGTGTTTATCTTAGATTTGGGTTTGGGGGTCTGGTTTGAGGATACGTCAGCCATACTTGACGCTAAGATCAGCTCAAACGTTTGTTAAGGATACGTTAGTCCGATTTGAGACTAAGATCAACTTAACAGGATCGTTTAGATCCGACAAAAGAGCGTTTGGGCTCCATTGTTCCAGTTTAGGGACATTGTGGTCCATCGTATATGTGGCCGTCGGGACCCGTCACTTCTCTGACGACGTTGAAGGATTACAACGACGGATGTCAGAGGAGTTCAAAGATGTACCCTCGAGCCAGAGTTAATTTGGGGGATTCATAGTCCAGTCTGTTTGAAGGTTTAAGGATACGTTAGCCATCTTTGAGGCTAATATCAACTTAAACGGGACCGTCTAGATCCGACAAAAGAGCATGCTGGGCTCTATTGTTCTAGTTTAAGGACATTGCGGTCCATGGGTAGTTTAAGGACATTGCGGTCCCTGAGTAGTTTAAGGACGTTGAGGTCCATGGGTAGTTTAAGGACGTTGCGGTCCATGGGTAGTTTAAGGACGTTGCGGTCCATTGTTAGTTTTAAGACATCTCGGTCAAGGTTAAGGACGTCATAGTCCATGGGTTTAAGGACTCCACCGTCCGGTATGTGCTCTGGATGCTTCACACGGGTTCACTGCCGTGCTTGGCGAGGACCAGGCTCCGCTCTGGGTGTTTTCCGCGGGGTCAAAGAGTGACGTTATTCACGTTCCACGTAACCAGGAATTTTGCACTAGATGCTTCACACGGGTTCACGGCCGTGCTCAGCGAGGACTAGGATCCGCTCTGGGCGTTTTCCGCGATATCAAAGAGTGACGTTATCCGCGTTCCACGTGACCATGAATTTTGCATTAGACATGGGTTTAAGGACCCCACAGTCCATATCATGGGTGGTCATCGGGACCCGTCACCTCTTTGAAGACATTGAGGGATTACAATGCCAAGTATCAAAGGAGTGAAGAGATGTACCCTAGAACCGGAATGGATTAAAGAGTCCTTGGCCCACTTTGGGATCAAGACCCATTAATTATATTATCAGCCCATTGGCCCAGTTAATTACGAATTGAGGACTTATGGCCAGCTTGGGCTAAGTCCTATCATGTCTGGAATATTGACTTCTTGTGGGTCCATTGAGGGAGAGGCTTTGCCTCTATCCCTTTAGCCAATTGGGCCAAAGCCTAGTGTTAAACACTTCAGAGCAATCAGTGTTGAACAATGGGAATGAGGTTGACAAGTTAATGTTTAACACTAAAAGATAATTGGTGTTAAACACCAGCAACAAGGCTTTCAGATTAGTGTTAAACACTAAAACAGATCAGAATCAAGCATCGGCAACAGAGCTCTCAAATTAGTGTTAAACACTAAGGTAGTCAGTGTTGAACACTGCAAGTAAAGTTCTTTGATTGGTGTTGAACACTACGGCCCAACAGTGTTTTAACACTGGATTCAGGAGTTCCAACTTAGTGTTAAACACTAAAGCAAGAGGGGTCACGTGGCGACACGTGAGAGCGCCCTCTCTCCATTCATTCTGCTGAGATTATTGCATCTTTCAGAGCATCACGTGCCATCACGTGATGGGCATTCATATGCCTATGTGTTAGAGCTTCTGTCAAGGGTCACGTGGGTCACGTGGGGGACTGCCTCAAAGGGCTTTCTATAGATCTTTTGAGGGGGTCACATGGTGGCACGTGACCCTGCCTCCATGTATATTGTTTAGAGAATCTGTTGATCCTTTTTCAGGAATTAAATTCCTCGAGCTTTAATTTTCAAAGGAATTAAATTCCTACTTCCTTTTGAAGACTTATATTCTGGAGTAGAATTGAACCCTGAATCTTCTGTAGGAATTAAATTCCTCGTTTATGTGAAGAACTGAATAGGGTTAAACCCTAATAAAAGCTTTTTAAGGAATTAAACTTCCAGTCCCTGTTAAATTATGATTAAGGGAATTGAATTCCCGTTGTTTCAACAGAACTAAGTTCTTAATTAGGGTTAAACCCTGTTTCTCTCTGTTCTGAAGGAATTAAATTCCCATAACACAGGGTCAAGCCCTACTTTTATCTTAGAGGAATTAAATTCCTATAGTTCTGTGAGAATTAAATTCTCGTTTTTCCATTCCCTCTCCATGTTTTGGATCTGCATGGCAGGATCTCAACCCATTGAGAATTAAATTCTCAACCTAAATGGGAGATGTGCACTTTGCAGATCCTTTATCAAAGAGAGAAGAAATATGTTCTTCTGTTTTTTATTTTGTTAGAGTTAAACTCTGCTGAGAATTAAATTCTCCTTCTTTCAGGAAGCCTTCCCTCTCTTACCTAGGGTTTTCTTTTTGCAGAAGCTCCAAATTCCTCAAAGTATCAAGGCTCTCTCCTTTTTTCTCCCTCTGCGTGTATCTATCTCTTTCTTTTGTGTCTCTAGGCTCCTATTTATAGGAGAAGCAGCCGAATCAATTAGTTTTTGATGAATCTTTATTAAGAGATTTGATTTGTATCCATCATTTGTTTTTGACCCTTGGATTATTAGGTGAATTTTATTCACCATTGGATTTCAAATCCAGGGATTCTCCTTTGTTATTTCTGTTAGATTTAAAGGGGAAATCTTTCCAAACTCGAGATTTTCCCATAGATAGATGATCTTTGAATCTTTAATTCGATCTGCTCCAGATAATCGCTTTCCTTTGGAAAGATTTGAATCTTTTTCAGAATTTAATTCTGTTAGCAAAACGGGCTTTGAAAGCCGGTCACGTGTGACCAAGTGACCCATGGTCACGTGTAGACACGTGACTCTCTTGTAACGAGCCCTTTCCTTCTTTTGCACTCTGCCTTCTTCTGATGCTTAGCCGTCACGTGCCACCACGTGACCCCTGGTCACGTGTGAGCACGTGACCCTTGTCTGGACTCTTTTTCTTGATTTAACTGGAAAACAATTCTGATGTTTTGAGCGTCACGTGCTAACACGTGACCCCTGGTCACGTGGGAGCACGTGACATCTTTTGAAGCTTTTTCCTTGATTTGATCAGGGATCCGGTGTGCCTTTGACGCTGGTCACGTGGGAGCACGTGACTCTTTCTGAAGCCCTTTTCTTCGATGTATTCAGGAAAATGAACTTGCCTTGATGATGCGCTTAGGTGTCACGTGTCGACATGTGACCGCTGGTCACGTGTAAGCACGTGACCCTCTTCTGAAGCTTTTCCCAGAAGCTTTCCTGATTTTAAATCAGGAAACACACCTTCTCTCAGGTTGCGAGGGCTCCTTGGTTTAGGAGAGTACACCTATTACGCTTATTGGATAGTCTTATTCCAAACCATAGGCAGGTGCCGAAAGGTAGGGAATGAAGAAAACCAATTAGCCTAAGTAGGGTGTGCAGAAGATAATATGTAAAGACAAAATAAAGGGATTAAAAAGAGGGCAAAGTAAATTGCGACTGTTATCATTCACGACCAAACCGCGTACTTCATCGCCACTCCTATTTCACCTTTAAAAAGAATAAAGTATTATTCTGATGTCTTTTATCATCACATTCTCTCAAGATGCGAGTACTCCTTGGTTTAGGAGGGTACACCTATTATGCTTACTGGATAGTCTTCTTCCAAACCATAGGCTGGTGCCGAATGGTAGGGAAGGAAGAAAACCATTTAGCCTAACGATGGTGTACAGAAGGTAATGAATAAAGACAAATAAAGGGATTTGGTGAGATGGCAAAGAAGTATACGGTTCTAGTCATGAATTGGATTTTGGAAGAGGCATTGCTATGAATACCGGGATACCCCTACGAAACATTTTCATGTTTCAGTGCATTGTTAAAGGAAAACTGTTTTCCCGATTGGATACTTACTCCAAGGGTATGTATTTACCAGGTTTCATTCTCATATCTGTATGGTTTTACAGATGATGAGTGGGAGTAAGTTATTGGGAATTAGGTGATCATCCTCATTATGTCGGAATTCGTTGTAATTGGTGATATTTGAGGAAATCGCCAGGGTACAGTTTTTAACCTACGACGCACAGGTTTTGAGTTGCTTAATCTCAGCGGACTTATACAGAGTATTGTATGTTGTCCAGTGTCCATCAGGAAAAAGGGGTAGGTCCTCGTACTATGTTCTGTTTACTTATAACTTCTCTAGTATTTAGACAAGTGTTTCGTAGAAATACAAGGTCTAAGTTTTGAGAAGTTGTCGGTATAAGAATAAAGTAGAGAACCAGGTGTCACAAGTATCGGGATTCTTCAAAGAGATCGAAGATGTAGATTCTTGTGATTGGTATTCGGATGATAGTAATGGTTTTGAGAAACTTGTTTCTCTTTCAGATTACTCATAATTGGATGGATTCCTAAGTTGAGTAATGCTGATTAGCCTCTTTCCATTAAGTTGATATGCACTGGAGACAGCTGCATGATTTGAATCTGGTTCTAATTAAATAAGTGCCAAAGTTTCTATATTGGATATAGAATGGATCGTACCTTAAAAGATGTTAAGGTACGGGGAGTTGTCCAGCTTATGCTTAAAACCAGACTCTGGAAAACTCAGGGCACGTTTCTGTAATGGCTGTTTGTGGGTTGACCCTGGCTATGACGAGGGTTGATATTCTACCATTTGGATGATCAATAGTGATATTGTTCTTGACTCGCCGCAGTTTTAGTAAAATGGATTTTTTCAGAAAACAGTAGTGGGAATATGGTAATACTGGAAGTGATTCCAGAACCGCGAACGATTATGGAAAATTTAATAGGACCTATATATTCAATCAGGTTTGACATTCCATTAGCCACTCCGAAGATATGGTGGGTAACCTCAGACACCCGAGAGGTACTCCGGTAGCCTCAAGGACGGTGACAGGGAGGTTCTTATCTACCCAGACTTGACACTACTGATGTTCCAGGCTATGAGACCCGGTAGGAGGGTTGTCGTAGTAAGTGGGAGTATCAGAAGCATAGTGGGCAAGATGCTTATATCTATTTATAGACCTGAGCAGTTATAGCGGAGATAGATCATCTAATTTTGATGTGACAGTCATGGGTTTGACTTCAATCGGGATAGGGGATGGATATGTTAAGAAGGTAGTAGGGTGTGATGTCATGGTATCTGGATGACATACACAGAGTAGGAAGTAAAATTCCTATACTACGATCGGTTATACTGTGGTCGTCACACAGTTGTTTCTCCAGACAGGATATGGATATAATATTTGACATTCTGGTTTCTGGATCTATGGTTTTAGATCTGGATTTGGGTAGTTTCCCAATGTGGGTACTTTGACAGATATTCTAATGGTTTTTAGAATAGTTGACTCCTAGCATGGTGGTGTACCTGTAGGTGATGGAGTCACCCTCTCTAAAGGTGTCGTATAGACTAAAGGGGAGAGGGATGTGCATGATTGACAGATCACTTGCTTAGGCAATTGAGTCAATCATGAGATGTCAAGTACGACACCAGATGTTGTTGTTGCACTAGAGGCAATAAGTTTGTATTAATCCAATCCTGGAGAAACATAAGGAAGCAGTTTTAGAACATAAGTACATGTTCTACGGATTGGATGACGGCAGCCTCCTTCGGGAGACGATTATCATTCCAGGCTTCAAAGGTGACATGGTTGACAGAGTGTCACGACCCGAAAGTACGGAACGTGACTGGCACTTAGATTACGAGACGTCTAAAGGCGTACCGTAATCTAAGTCAGCCAAAGCCCAGAAATCTAACCCAAAATCAAAAGAGAGTGAAGGAAAACCTTAAATGAAAACGGTTTTTAAATCAATTAAGTTGCATAGAATCCAAAAAAAAACATCAAAAATTCCCGAAATTTTCGTCAGAGTCTCCCCTGTATTTTCTATCCCCCAAAATGGGTACAACAAGATAATAAACCTGTAATCATAAAATGGCATCCCCAAGCGGGAGCTAGCTCTTCGCCCAAGGCGGATCACAACCACATGCAATATAATAGTAATATCAAGAAAAAAGAGCATAAAAGAAATACAAAATACCAGAAACACACGTCGGCTCAAGTGAGCTCGACCCAAAAGAAACCACAAATATACAAACCTCTCAGTCTCGTCACTAGGTCGCATATACAATATAAAGTGGTAGATGGAGAATACTAGATACAATGATAAAGCAAAAGAAATAAAGTGTGCTCGCAACCCACCTACGGGCGATGTCGCGAGTCTGAGCAAAAGGAACTGATGATAAGATAACCCGCCGCTACAAGACTGACGGGTCCGACCTGCAAGACACTGCGGCACAACGGGGGTGAGTTGCCAGCTCGTGAGTAAATATAACATCTAATAAGGCAATCGTAAGAATGCACGCAATGCACCACAACATGCATGTCCATATGAGATATAATATCTCTAGTATGCATGCACAGGTATGCAATGTCATTATTAAGTCTTTAAGTGTTTTAAATGCTAAGGGTATTGAATTCTTAACTTTAAAAAATGAATATCTGTATAATAGCTAAGTACCATCAAGAAATCATCTGAAAACCCGTGTCAAGCATCGACACCAAATAGGAATCATATTTGTCTCAATATCGGGCTCCGTCAGTCCGGATCGGCCCATATCATAAATCTCACGACAACGGTCGGTATCCTCCGGATATCCGCCGCGCCAGACATCACCGGTAGGTAGTCTTCCCCTACCAGGCTCATCGTCTACAACTCGATCTTCTTGCCCCGGGGTACCATACCGGGCCCACCATGTACCCGAGACGGTTCATCCACTCCTCGAATCGGGTCTCGAAATCCAACAGAAAACATGAAAACTCATGGTGGATGACACATACATCACGAGAAAACCGCAACTTTCTTTTAAAAATGATAAATATAAGCTTTTGTTAAATTCTTGCGGTTTTCCCAAAAATCCAGAAATCGCAGAAAAACTGAAATCCTCAAGAAAATCATAGTGTCCACATGTTAAATATGATAAATGTCTATGATATCAATGTATACGATGTGAATTTTGGCTAGAAAGCTATGTAAATATGATGATAATGCGAGGTATATGCATGCTATGCAATTTCATATATCATGTATGAATGCAAAAGGCGATATTAAGTTAAACAGATTCTATAGTGCACGTGGCATGGCAATTACCCAAGGCGTGTGTGTCACATGCATAGTGCGCGTGCAACAGATGCCAATGGTAATGGTGTTCGTGTCCTACGAAGTGATATCGCATAAGTATAGATGAATGTCCATGCAATCTAATATACAGTTCGCTATAAGGGTATGCAGTGTACAAGAATGGATAAGCTAGCTAACAAAATAAATCTTGCAAAAAGTAGGGTAATCCTAACTAGGGGCGGCGCCTCGCGCCATTCAGACGATTCCCCCATAGATGAATACATCTACTCACCTGAAATCCCCGCTAATCCGATCCGACCACCGCCTTGCCTTTACGTGCCGTGTCCGATGTTTCCCCGACCGATCCTATATTTGTACAACACCATGCATAAGATTACAAAACCTAAAACAATGCAAGTGACAACATACAATTATCCACGCTCTCGAATTAATCATAGCATGCACTCGGTGCGCGGAGAAACGTACGAAAATCGCTAACCTTTAACTAGAATCGTCATTTCGGGAAAATCGACTAAACTACAACCCGACTAGACGAAACCCCGTGTTCGCGCACTCTAATAGTCCTATACGAAGCTAATTATATCTCTAACATAACGCATTTCGGTCGCATTCTAATTTCTACAAAAATCTAGTAAGCGATTTTCTAGCCGATTCGATACAAACATCGTAATTTGTCGATTTAGCAAGCATATCATTACACAGTTAACCACTCTAATCAATTAGATAACCAAAACCCTAACTTAATTTTGACAACCTTGTTTCAAACCCTAACTCAACATCAAAACCCATTCTTGATTTTTCAAGACAACCCATTATAATGAAATTAACACTTTAAACATCTAATTTAGCATAAACAAACTACAAATTAGCAACTAGTTTAGGATTTTACCTTACAAGTGGAAACCTAGCATGATCAAGTCACCAAGAAAGCCTCCTTTCACCATGTTTTTGAACAAATTTGGGTTGAGAGAGAGTGGATTAGGGTTTAGATTTGAATGGTTTAATGAAATTGTGGATTTTTATTGAATTTTTGCATGAAAATGAAGAAAAAAAGAAGTGAGAAGAGGGGGAAATCTGCAGGTGAGGGGCGGCTGCAGCAAGGGAGAGGAGATGAGGGAATTTTGGAGAAGTTTCTAGTTCAATACAACATCATATGTTATCATTTAATGCTTTCATGTCAACCTTTTTACAAAAAAACCCATTTTTACACCATTTTTTCACAAATTTTCCCACCCTAAAACCAAAAGTTTGCAAGACATGATATAATTTTATTAACACCATATTTTAGCTTATAAAGACTCCTAATTATGAAATTTACCTAATTACATTTGTATTTATCACTAATTTAATGTATTTAAAATGGCTTAAAATAATAAAAAAAATAATTAATTACGAAATTTTTTTTATTTCGCCAGATAATTATAAGTGACATTTTAGTGACAAAATTATAGTAATATCTTATCTAAATTTTGTATAAATAGGTCTACAATGAAAAATACCCATTTTGACCTTTTACGGAAAAAGCCGAAAAATTAGCCGATTACCGAAAAACTGCCTAAACGATTTTCGAAGGGTTACAATCTTCCCCCCTTAAAGAAATTCGGTCCTCGAATTTAGAATTTAACTACGCGTACCTTCAAAAAGATGGGGATATCTCTTCCTCATCTCGACCTCGGTCTCCCAGGTGACCTCCTCGCTGTTCGGGCCACGCCAAAGGACCTTGACGGACGGTATGACCTTCGACCTCAATTTCTTCACCTGCCGATCCAAGATGACAACCGGCTGCTCGGTGAAAGAAAGATCACGCTCTAACTGGATCGTCTGGTGCTGAATCGCCTGGAAAGGATCATGAAGGTACTTGCGTAGCATCGAGACATGGAATACGGGGTGAACATCGGGGAAGCTGGGCGGAAGAGCTAACCGATAAGCGACTAGACCAACACGCTCTAGGATCTCGAAAGGACCAACATATCTAGGACTCAGTTTCCCTTTCCGCCCAAATCTCATCACACCTTTCATCGGAGAGACCTTCAGGAAAACATGATCGCCAACAGCGAACTCGAGTCGGCGACGACGCTTGTCAGCATAAGATTTCTGCCTGCTCTGTGCCGCTCTCATCCTGTCCCGAATCAGCTGTATCTTCTCGGTCGTCTCCTGTACGATCTGAGGCCCCAAAATACCGCTCTCCCTAAGCTCTGCCTAACATACAGGCGATCGACGTCTCCTCCCATATAAAGCCTCGAAAGGTGCCATCTGAATCGTCTCCTGGAAGCTATTATTGTAGGAAAACTCGATCAAAGGCAAATGACGATCCCAGCTACCACCGAAATCTAAAACACAAGCTCTGAGCATGTCCTCAAGAGTCTGAATAGTACGCTCCGACTGACCGTCAGTCTGCGGATGAAAGGCTGTGCTAAAACTCAATCGGGTGCCCAAAGCTTCCTGGAGTTTCTGCCACAACCGGCTGGTAAATTGGGTGACACGGTCTGACACGATGCAAGTCGGAACGCCATGCAGTCGCACTATCTCAT
Source organism: Agapanthus africanus (assembly GCA_030015575.1). Classification (NCBI taxonomy): domain Eukaryota; kingdom Viridiplantae; phylum Streptophyta; class Magnoliopsida; order Asparagales; family Amaryllidaceae; genus Agapanthus; species Agapanthus africanus. The sequence goes on from JASDDO010000031.1 coordinate 187,239,532, forward strand.
CAATATAAACCTGGGCGTACTGAGAAAATCCAAAAGTGGTCTTCACTGGCAGGAAGTGAGCTGCTTTCGTCAGTCGATCCACAATCACCCAAATAGAGTCGTACCCTCGACTGGTCCTGGGTAGACCCACAACGAAGTCCATGGAGACCTGCTCCCACTTCCACTCAGGGATGGGCAAAGGCTGTAACTCGCCGGCTGGCCTCTGGTGCTCGGCCTTGACTTGCTGACAAGGCAGGCATCTCGATACAAAGTCTGTAATATCCTTCTTCATCCCGTCCCACCAGTAAACCTCTCTCAAATTACGGTACATCTTGGTGGAACCTCGATGCACACTGTATACTGATCTATGTGCCTCCTCGAGAATATCACGCCTCAGTCCCTCTGAATCTGGCACGCAGAGTCGAGTCCCAAATCGAAGTATCCCCTGATCATCAATCAAGAACTCGGAAACTCTGCCCTGCCGAATCTGCTCAATAATCTCTAATGTACGGGCATCGCCGGACTGTGCCTCGTGTGTTAGTGTTTATGCCCTAGAAGGCCATTACTGTATCATACTAGTTTGTATATTACTTAATGGAAGCTTGGGATATTCACATGTATATAACAGTCTTGCTAAACATGGTAGTATGCTACTTGGTTTTTCTATCTTAATATGTGAGTGTACGTATTGATAGAGCTCTTAGGATCTTGCTTGACTACCAGCGTTGTGATGGCAGTCACACTAGTGGGGGCTGGGTAGTCTACAAGCACATCCTTATTCAGGTCCCTAGTCGTTGGATTATCGAGACAGAGCATCGATACTCCGGAGTAAACTGGTGTGTACGCTTCTCATCCCAGTTGGGGAGATGGTCTGTCCTACAGCCGTCAGTACGTCGTACTGGAGATAGTATGCAGGTGCTCGTTAGGTTACGGGTACACCGGACAGGACTCACAGGGAACTGTTGGTTGGTTTTATACCAGTCGTCAGTGAACAGTTCCCAGGTGACATGAGTGCAGCATAGTCCGCAAACTTGACACTGCTACTTCGCCTCGAGTGTGTCCCACTGTTCTTAGATTGCTACCCTACCACGGCTCAAAGGAGTCGTGCAAACAGGTAGCAGTTGGGTACAGTCCTGAGCACTTGGAGGCAGTGGCGGTTAGACAGGATTCGTCCCTCCCGGTATTGGGAGTAGATATCGCGCTGTGTCAGAGAGCCATTACGCAAAGTCCCTGGACAGGGCAAGCGAGATTTGCTGGTAGGTTCCAGTAGTTTCTCAGGGTGTAATGGGCTTCCCTCCGACACGACTTATACAGATCTTAGGGGACTGACGCTTGCCGCCCCCTAAGCCGGATATGCGATAGTCCTGGACGAACGGACCGGACTGTATGGAGATTGTCACATCAGACTCAGTAGGAGTACGGATGGGTTTTCTCATTGGCCTTCTTATCGACAACTACCTGGGGACCGTTACGTACAGCTAGTGCCGCTTGCGGTCTGTGGTTAAACCCACTGCCAGCGTAGTAGTCGAGTCTCTAGAGTCCCACACAGAGAGTTTTCTATTCCAGGCAAAACGATATAGAGGTCGTATGGTTTTACGACAAGGGTTCGGACGCATACGTGCGTTTACGCGCGTACGACTTTCGGACAGTTTTTACCAGTCGGCTTTGGTTTAAGCCAGTTACTGGTATCCGGTTATTGGATTTTTACAGTCTAAAGTTTTTCCGTATTTTTGCGGATTGGAGGGGCGTTCTCGTAATTGCGCGAGAAGCTTCTAGAAGATGGTGACTAAGGAGGTTTAGGTGGCATATACTTTGGATAAGATTAGTGAGTCATGAGAGTGATTCATCATTGTCATTATTGCACCATAAATGATTAATGACTCCTGCTAATGAATCACCACTTAACATTTATGAAGCATGCTTATTCATCACATTTATTCATTTATTCTTTAATGAAAATGCTTTATAATATGTTATGATACTCACAATCTTATCTCATAATTTATTCTCACACTCTCTCTCCTCAAGCTCTCATCTTCAAACCCTAATCCTTACACCTCATGTGGATCAAAGGATTAGAAAGACTAAACAATCCATAACCATCACTCTATCTCAATCTATCTTCTTTGATTAGCAATCCAAGAAGGTTAGTTGCCTCAAGTTTAGAGGCTAAGCTTGGAGTTTTGCTCTCGGGTGGATCGTCTACTACTTCGAGAAGGCCGAGGAGAACAAGGAGTTCGTAAAGACGAAGGAGTTGGTTCATTAGGTATAATCCCTAAACACAATAGTTTAGAAACACTTTGTGTTTGGTTATTTATAGTTTAGCTTCGATTCAAGCGGTTAGTCGATGTTCGTTCACTAAACATGTTCGTTTTTGAAAATTCCTCCTCCCCACAAGTATTGGGGTGTACTACATCGACTTACAGTGGTATCAGAGCCTCGCTAAACAATAAATAACTTTATTGCAAATTTGTACGAATTTCGAACGGAAAAACGAAACCGGAAAACCCTAAAAATATCAGTTTTCTGTCGATTTTAAAATGATGTCCTAAAATTTTTCAGGCATGTGAAGAAAGCTTGAAATGACCACAGAAGAACACCCAATAAATTTGGGTTCCTGATTCGTCTACGGAGCCGCGGATCCGCGGCGGATCCTACCCGATCCGCCGCGCTTCCGCGGCGGATTTGACGAGTCAGGAACTCGTTTTTCTTGTGTGGGTCCCCTGTTATATTTAGTGTTTTCTGGAATATTTTAATCTTGCTCAGGTTTCAGTTTAACAGAGCAGTTTTTGGAGCAATATTAAAGATGTTTAATCGATCGAAATTGTACAGTATTTGCATATTGGATTATATCTATGATTGTATAATGTGTTCGTAAACCTCCCCTAACTGCTAGTATGTCGGTTGGCAGGGGGTTGCACATTTCTGTAATGGTTTTATCTGTTTGTGCATATGAACTGTATTGGACTGTTGTGGTGTATAGCCGGGGTTTTGCAATGGGTTATTATTTAATTCATTTGTTGTAAATGTAATTTGTTGTAATATTATTTTTGCGGGGCACATCCAGGTTGCGGTTGTAGCCACCGTTGTATTATTTCATTTTACTGTTTATGCTCCTAGGACTGACCCAAGGTGGGGTACACAAACTGCCGGGTGGGTAGTTTGCCGTACCCGTAGGGGTCGAGGGTGGGGTAACGACTATTCATCACAACTGTGTAATCTGTCTTTTCTTGCAGGCTCAAAAGAAATACAGATTGCTTGCAAATCCAATAAAGTTTATCTGTGTTCTGGAATGTATATCATTGCGTCAGACGAATGTAAAATATCTATATATATGATAGCTATTTAGACGTCACTTATGTTTTACACCCGCGCTAGCCCAGCCCCCGCTCTGTCGTTAGTTAAGTAACCTAACGGGTGATGACGGGACCCCGTGGCGAATGCGGATGGCATAAGAGGACGTTGTATTTTCGTTGTTTTCTGCAATGATAGGTTAATGATGGGACGCATTATCTATAATGCAAAGAAAATAAACCAAAGTTTTAATTGTTGGAACAATTTAAAAGAAACCACTCGGTTAATTTTAAAAACAGATATTTTTAAATGCGGAGCTTTAACCACTCCTTTTAAAAAGCTATCAGGTTCCTTCGGTTATATCAAGTTCACTACGTTCACGGTTTCGCCAAAACCATTCGTAGCCCTCCGTCATTTCATCTGGGTATTCAGTAGTATTCAAGCTATGTATTTTGACCAACGCCAAGGCATAGTGTTTGGTAGCTGCTGGATATTCATTTGTTGCATAGATAGATGAGTTACTTTGGGACAGTCGTATGATCATTTTGGCCAACGTTAAGGATATGTACGGATGGGTTCAAATTAACAAGATAATGATGGGTAGAACTTGATATGTGACTTATGATATTTTGACCAACGCCAAGGTCATAAGAGCATGGGGCAAAAAATGTATATCGGGAATTTCTAAAGAAACTGAAATTTGCAAAGAGATGCATACCATTTTGAGTTTGATGAATGTTGGTAGCATTCCTACAACATTATCAGACGATGATATTTGGATCCCGATCCTACTGTGAGTATATGCTACTTATCAGGATATTCGTCACTTAACGATCAATGCTATAAACCTAGTAGGTGTCCAGAAAGGTGTCAGCGAGGTTACGCCCCCAGAGAAAAGAGGTTATTTAATTAAGGAACTTCGCGAAAGCGTTGGAAAACCTCCCTCGAAGTATCGACACCAGCCTGGCTGAACGGTTAAGCAAGTATTGTACAGTGAGAATAGTCCTGGCTAATTCTTCTTTTATGGTTTGAGGAAGGATTCGAAAAACAGTGGGAGCCACCCAGTTTAGATAAACTAAAAACCACTCTAAACTTGCAAGAGCATCATGCTAAAGTGTTTTCTTCTCTCTCTTCTAATTGCAGCGACCCTGAAAATGACTAGACTTAAGTTACTTTTAGAGAAAAATATACTGACAGGGCCAAACTATAATGATTGGCTGCGGAATGTCAAAATGGCTTTGACCTATGACAAACTGGGGTACGTCCTCACCGCTACGGCACCTGCTGTCCCTGGTCCCAAATCCAGCAATGCGGATAAGGAAATCCGCAAAACCTGGGATTTAGATTGCGCGAAAGCCAAGTGCATCGTGCTTGCCTCGATGAACAATGAACATCAGGGGAGGCACGAGGATATGGACCTTGATGGCATATTTCTCCATACAAAGGAACTTTATGGAGAGCAATCTCGTATAGCAAGATACGAGACTTCAAAGAACTTGTTTCGAGCGAGGTTGGCTGTCGGGTCATCGGTAGGAGAACATGTCCTAAAGATGATCGGCTATATAGAAGAGCTCGCAGACCTTGGGACGACTTTGGATAATGAGCTCTATACAGACCTTATTCTCCAGTCCCTTCCTCACACCTACGCCCAGTTTATCCTGAACTTCAACCTTCAAAGAAAAGAAGTTGAACTTCCGGAACTCCTGAACATGTTAAGGAGTGCAGAGGGCACCTTGAAGAATTCAAGGGAAACACCCGCTATGTTTGTTGGCGGTTCATCTTCTTCCGGGTCCAAGGCAAGGGCCATAGGAAGGAAGAAGAAGGCCGCATCCAGACCTAGAGGAGGTGTTAGTAAGATGGGAGGGAAGGGAAAGAAAAACAAAGCAGTACCGATAGTTGGCCAGGATGAGTGCTTCCATTGTCACAGGAAAGGGCACTGGAAGAAGGATTGCAAGGCGTGGAACGCCAAGAACCAGGAACCGAAGCAAGCTATGGCTTCGACTTCAGGTGTGTTTGTAATTGAGAATTGTCTGTCGATCAACTCTACTTCCTGGGTATTGGATACCGGATCAGGATCTCATATTTGCAATTCATTGCAGGCACTGAGAAACCGTAGAGTGCTGAAGAAAGGTGATATGACCCTAAAGGTTGCTAACGGAGCTAGCGTGGGAGCTGCGTCCGTCGAGGATTATCACCTAGGATTGACGAGTGGACACATTTTGGTTTTACATAACTGTTATTTTGTGCCAAGATTAACGTGTAATATCATATCAGTTTCCTTGTTATCAAATAAAGGTTATGATTTCACGTTTGTAAGAGATGTTGTCAACATCCACCTTAATCATGGTTTGATTGGGTCCGGTACACTAAATAACGGCATATATGTTTTAAACCAACTCCAAATTTTCAATGTACAGAACACACTAAAAAGAAAGTCTCCAGATTTAAATAAAGCTTTCTTATGGCATTGTAGACTGGGTCACATCAATGAGAGAAGGTTGACTAAGTTGCATAGAGAAGGATATTTGGACTCGTTCGAATATCAATCTTATGACACTTGTCAATCTTGTCTCAAAGGAAAGATGACAAAGACTCCATTCACTGGACAAGGAGTAAGAGCGAGCGAGCTCTTAGGACTCATACACAGCGATGTATGTGGTCCAATGTCTACACATGCAAGAGGTGGTTTTTTCTATTTCATTACTTTCACGGATGATTACTCAAGATACGGATTCATTTAACTGATGAAACATAAATCCGAGGCTTTTGAGAAATTCCAACAGTATAAGAATGAAGTAGAAAACCAAACCGGCAAAAGTATCAAGACACTTAGATCTGATCGAGGTGGTGAATACTTAAGTGCCGAGTTCTTAGGTTACCTAAAAGAGAAAGGAATTCTCTCTCAGCTTACTCCTCCATACACTCCACAGCATAATGGTGTATCGGAGAGACGGAATCGAACCCTATTGGATATGGTACGATCCATGATGAGTAATGCTGAGTTACCGCGATTTTTCTGGGGTCATGCGCTAGAATCAGCGGCATATCTTTTGAACATGGTAACTACCAAGACTGTGCCTACCACTCCATATCAGATGTGGACTGGGAAGAAACCCTATCTTCAGTATCTGAAAATATGGGGATGTCCAGCTTTTGTTAAAAAGCAGCATGTGGACAAGCTCGAGGCACGATCAGTAAAGTGTAAGTTTGTGGGATATCCAAAGAACTCCAAGGGGTATCTATTCTATTACGCAGAGGAACAAAAGGTGTTTGTTTCTCGTAATGCCCATTTTCTAGAATATCAGTTTTTAGAAAAGGAAACAAGTGGGAGCGAAATAGAACTGGAAGAAATTCCAGAACCACAAATTGCTGCTGAAAGTTTGGTAGAACCAGAGGTTCAAGAAGAACAGAACATTCCCGCACCCCTCCGCAGGAGTAGTAGGCCGTCTCATCCGCCTGAGAGATACTACGGTTTTCTCATAGACGGGGATAGAGAGGATTGCATCATAGATGATGATGAACCTACTGACTTCCAGCAGGCCATCCAGAGCGGCGACTCGGTACGATGGCTAGATGCAATGCGGACCAAAATGGAGTCCATGTACACCAACAAAGTATGGACTTTGGACTTTGCTCCAGATGGGGTAAAACCCATAGGATGCAAATGGATCTTCAAGAAAAAGATTGGTGTAGATGGACAGGTGGAAACCTATAAGGCTAGACTTGTTGCAAAGGGTTTTCGTCAAAGACCTGGTTTGGACTATGACGAAACTTTTTCTCCAGTGGCTATGCTCAAATCCATTCGGGTCCTTCTTGCTATTGCTGCCTTCCATGATTATGAAATCTGGCAGATGGACGTAAAGACGGCTTTTCTGAATGGAAATCTAGAAGAGAGCGTCTATATGGATCAGCCAGAGGGTTTCAATCAGAGTGGGAGCAGCGGGAAAGTATGCAAGCTGCTTAAGTCCATTTATGGACTAAAGCAGGCATCGCGGAGTTGGAACATCTGTTTTGATGAGACAGTCAAAGAATATGACTTTATCAAAAATCCAGATGAACCGTGCATATATAGTAAAGTTGTAGCCAGAAGTGTCGTATTCCTCGTCTTGTACGTGGATGACATTCTATTGATAGGAAATGACATTCCTATGCTGCAATCTGTCAAAGGATTCTTGTCACACAGGTTCTCCATGAAAGACCTGGGTGATGCCTCTTACATTCTGGGGATCCGGATCTATCGTGATAGATCCAAGAGGATGTTGGGACTTTCGCAGTCCAGGTATATCGACACTGTACTGAAAAGATTCAGTATGGAAGATTCTAAGCGCGCTAATCTACCGGCTTGTCACGGAATCACCCTCTCCAAAGAGATGTCTCCCAAGACTGATTTGGAAAGGGAACGCATGTCTATTATACCCTACGCTTCTGCGGTAGGCTCTATAATGTATGCGATGTTGTGTACCAGACAAGATGTAGCATACGCACTGAGCGTGGTAAGCCGGTATCAGTCAGACCCAGGGGAGAAGCACTGGATAGCAGTAAAGAACATTCTCAAGTACCTGAGGAGGACTAAGGAGATGTTCTTGGTTTACGGCGGAAAAGACCTCAGGTTGGAGGCCTTTGCTGATTCCGGCTTCCAGAGTGATAAGGACGATTCCAAGTCCATGTCGGGTTATGTCTTTACCCTCAATGGAGGGGCGGTGTGCTGGAAGAGCTCCAAGCAAGACACCGTTGCTGACTCAACGATGGAAGCGGAGTATATAGCTGCTTGCGATGCCGCAAAAGAAGCAGTCTGGATGAAAAAGTTCCTAACAGAACTTCAGGTGGTTCCTACCATAGTTGATCCAATACCTCTGTATTGCGACAACAACGGAGCTCTAGCTTTAGCGAAGGAACCAAGGTCCCATCAGAATTCCAGACACATCTTGAGGCGGTATCACCTGATCAGGGAGATCATTGATCGTCAGGAGATCGAGGTTCGGAGAGTTGCTTCAGAAGAGAACATTGCTGATCCATTCACGAAGGCCCTACCTCAGACGCAGTTCGAGAGGCTACTCGAGATCATTGGTCTTCGATATGCCAGTACATGGCCCTAGTGCAAGTGGGAGATTGTTAGTGTTTATGCCCTAGAAGGCCATTACTGTATCATACTAGTTTGTATATTACTTAATGGAAGCTTGGGATATTCACATGTATATAACAGTCTTGCTAAACATGGTAGTATGCTACTTGGTTTTTCTATCTTAATATGTGAGTGTACGTATTGATAGAGCTCTTAGGATCTTGCTTGACTATCAGCGTTGTGATGGCAGTCACACTAGTGGGGGCTGGGTAGTCTACAAGCACATCCTTATTCAGGTCCCTAGTCGTTGGATTATCGAGACAGTGCATCGATACTCCGGAGTAGACTGGTGTGTACGCATCTCATCCCAGTTGGGGAGATGGTCTGTCCCACAGCCGTCAGTACGTCGTACTGGAGATAGTATGCAGGTGCTCGTTAGGTTACGGGTACACCGGACAGGACTCACAGGGAACTGTTGGTTGGTTTTATACCAGTCGTCAGTGAACAGTTCCCAGGTGACATGAGTGCAGCATAGTCCGCAGACTTGACACTGCTACTTCGCCTCGAGTGTGTCCCACTGTTCTTAGATTGCTACCCTACCACGGCTCAAAGGAGTCATGCAAACAGGTAGCAGTTGGGTGCAGTCCCGAGCACTTGGAGGCAGTGGCGGTTAGACAGGATTCGTCCCTCCCGGTATTGGGAGCAGATATCACGCTGTGTCAGAGAGCCATTACGCAAAGTCCCTGGACAGGGCAAGCGAGATTTGCTGGTAGGTTCCAGTAGTTTCTCAGGGTGTAATGGGCTTTCCTCCGACACGACTTATACAGCTATTAGGGGACTGACGCTTGCCGCCCCCTAAGCCGGATATGCGATAGTCCTGGACGAACGGACCGGACTGTATGGAGATTGTCACATCAGACTCAGTAGGAGTTCGGATGGGTTTTCTCATCGGCCTTCTTATCGACAACTACCTTGGGACCGTTACGTACAGCTAGTGCCGCTTGCGGTCTGTGGTTAAACCCACTGCCAGTGTAGTAGTCGAGTCTCTAGAGTCCCACACAGAGAGTTTCCTATTCCAGGCGAAACGATATAGAGGTCGTAAGGTTTTACGACAAGGGTTCGGACGCATACGTGCGTTTACGCGCGTACGACTTTCGGATAGTTTTTACCAGTCGGCTTTGGTTTAAGCCAGTTACTGGTATCCGGTTATTGGATTTTTACAGTCTAAAGTTTTTCCTTATTTTTGCGGATTGGAGGGGCGTTCTCGTAATTGCGCGAGAAGCTTCTAGAAGATGGTGACTAAGGAGGTTTAGGTGGCATATACTTTGGATAAGATTAGTGAGTCATGAGAGTGATTCATCATTGTCATTATTGCACCATAAATGATTAATGACTCATGCTAATGAATCACCACTTAACATTTATGAAGCATGCTTATTCATCACATTTATTCATTTATTCTTTAATGAGAATGCTTCATAATATGTTATGATACTCACAATCTTATCTCATAATTTATTCTCACACTCTCTCTCCTCAAGCTCTCATCTTCAAACCCTAATCCTTACACCTCATGTATTGAGATCAAAGGATTAGAAAGACTAAACAATCCATAACCATCACTCTATCTCAATCTATCTTCTTTGATTAGCAATCCAAGAAGGTTAGTTGCCTCAAGTTTAGAGGCTAAGCTTGGAGTTTTGCTCTCGGGTGGATCATCTACTACTTCGAGAAGGCCGAGGAGAACAAGGAGTTCGTAAAGACGAAGGAGTTGGTTCATTAGGTATAATCCCTAAACACAATAGTTTAGAAACACTTTGTGTTCGGTTATTTATAGTTTAGCTTCGATTCAAGCGGTTAGTCGATGTTCGTTCACTAAACATGTTCGTTTTTGAAAATTCCGCCTCCCCACAAGTATTGGGGTGTACTACATCGACTTACATCGTGGATACGGTCAAGTAATTGTGGGCGTGCTCTGAAATGGGCCAGCTGTCCCCCTGTAGGAGTAAACTCGAACTGCACTCTGCTATCACATAAAACCTACCAATCCGCCGTCGACTGCATCTGTACTGCGCTCAAACAAGATAAGCTACCTCCGATCCTCCTACTCAGAGCATCTGCCACCACATTCGCCTTGCCCGGATGGTATAGAATCTCGCAGTCATAATCCTTCACCAACTCCATCCAACGGCGCTGCCTCAGGTTCAGGTCTCGCTGCTGGAAGATATACTTCAAACTCTTGTGGTCAGTGAATATCTGGCACGACTCACCGTATAGGTAATGTCTCCAGATCTTAAGTGCAAATACCACTGCAGCCATCTCTAAATCATGGGTGGGGTAGTTCTGCTGGTGTTTCCTCAGCTACCGAGAAGCGTACGCGATAACTCTGTCGTGCTGCAACAATACAGATCCCAGCCCCACTCTAGAAGCATCACAATATACCACGAACCCGCCTGATCCTGAAGGCAATGCTAACACTGGTGCAGTAGTCAGACGAGTCTTCAACTGCTGGAAGCTATCCTCACATGCCTGGGTCCAATCAAAAGGAACCCCCTTCCGGGTCAACCCGGTCAACGGTGCAGCAATGCGGGAGAAATCCTGGACAAAACGTCGATAATAGCCGGCCAGACCAAGAAAGCTGCGAACCTCTGTAACTGATAATGGTCTAGGCCAACGCTGAACTGCCTCGATCTTCTTCGGGTCCACGCAAATACCGTCTCTCGTCACCACATGACCCAAGAAGTCGACACTGTCTAACCAGAATGCGCACTTGGAAAATTTGGCGAACAGCTGATGCTCCCTCAAACTCTGCAATGTGATATGTAAGTGCTGCTCATACTCCTCCCGGCTCCGAGAATAAACCAAAATGTCATCAATGAACACAATGATGAACTGATCGAGATACAGCCTGAATACACGGTTCATCAAATCCATAAATGCTGCCGGGGCATTGGTGAGCCCGAACGACATCACCAAGAACTCATAATGACCATAACGAGTACGGAAAGCGGTCTTCGGAATATCCTCCTTCCGAACCCGCAACTGGTGATAACCTGATCGTAAATCAACCTTCGAGAAAAACCCTGCACCCTGGAGCTGATCAAATAAGTCATCAATGCGGGGTAGGGGATATCTGTTCCGCACAGTAACCCGGTTCAGCTGACGATAATCAATGCATAAACGTATACTTCCGTCCTTCTTGTTAACAAACAGGACGGGAGCACCCCAAGGTGACACACTCGGTCGGATAAGCCCTTTGTCCAGCAAGTCCTGTAACTGATCCTTTAGCTCTCTCAGCTCCGTCGGGGCCATCCGATAAGGCGGTATAGAAATAGGCCCCGTGCCAGGGATCAAGTCAATACAGAACTCAATCTCGCGCTCTGGTGGCAGACCAGGCAGCTCGTCGCGAAATACATCAGGGAACTCTCTCACAACAGGAACCTGGTCTAACGGAACCTCTATGGAGTTAGTATCATAAACATAAGCTAAGAATCCCTGACACCCTTTCCTTAAGAGCTGACCAACGTGAAGAGAAGAAATCAAGCTGGGAAGGGTAGCACTACGATCTCCCTGAATAATAAGAACCGGCTCACCAGGAAAACTGAATCTGACTTCCTTTTCACGGCAGTCCACGGATGCATAACAGGTGGCTAGCCAGTCCATACCAAAAAGAACGTCAAAGTCAAGCATATCGAGGAGAATCAAATCAACTGAAGAATCTCTCTCCTCGATACGAACGGAACACGATCGGTACACAAAACGGGCAACAAAAGACTCGCCTACCGGGGTAATAACGACAAGCGGCTGATCTAACGGAGAAGACTCTCGGCCCAACCTCGGTGCAAAATACGTGGAAACATAGGAATGTGTGGAGCCTGGATCAAATAATACCCGTGCATCAAAAGAACATACTGGCAGAGTACCTGTCACGACGGCATTGGATGCCTGTGCATCCTGAGGAGTCAACGCGAACACTCGGGCCTGTCCACCACTAATAGCTGGCTGTGCTCTGCCTCTACCTCGGCCTCTGCCTCTGTCGCCTCGTCCTCTCTGAACCGGGCCGCCACGCCCACGGCCTCTAGAAGCATCTGGCTGGAGTGGAGCATCATCAGGAGTAGGAAGTAAAGCTCTCTGAAAAGGTGGTTAGGGTGGTAAAGTCACATGTGGGACTGTCGCCGCGCCCTGGCATCCCATGGTACAGTCTCTGACATGGTGGTACTGACTCCCACACCGAAAACATCCTAGAGACGACTGCTGGGTCTGTGGATATGAGCCAAATAACTGACCTCGTCTCAATCCTCTGCCTCCGCCATCTCCCGGAAATAATCTATCACGATGTCTGCCCATCTGCCGCTGATCTGGCGTATCAGTACGGATCCTCTTCGGCCCAGAAACTACCGGAGTCTCGGAAATACGCTCCTCCAAAAGTAAGGCTGCATCCATCGCGGCTACGTATGTATCAAAGTGCTGGGTGCCGATGGCAAGGAATAGCTGTGTATCAAGCCCTCGTACAAACCTCTTTATTCTCTTCTCTTCCGTGTCGACTAGGTACGGAGCATATCGAGACAACTTGGTAAACTGTATATCATACTCCGACACTGTCATCCCAGGAGTCTTGCGCAAAGACTCAAAACTACGGGCTCGAGCATCTCGGACACTCTCCGGAAGAAAACGGGCAAGAAATGCAGATGTAAACTCATCCCAGGTCATAGAAGGCAGACCTGCAGCTCGGCCTCTCTCTACTGAGTCGTACCATGTCTGGGCAAGACCCTCCAGATGAAAACTAGCAAACTCCACCAATCTATCATCAGAACACCTCAACGAACGGCAAATCCGAGCCATCCTTTCAAGAAATGCCTGTGGGTCCTCTGTCGCATCAGTACCGGTAAAAGCCGGAGGTCTCAATCTCATGAACTCCTGTAGTGAAACAGGGATAGTCTCCGTAGTAGCAGCAGGAGTGACCATCTGTGCAGCAGGTACGATCGTGGTTTGTGCGGTGGAAGGAACGTCCTCGGGTCTCTGTGCCCGGCTGGACTCAACTAAAGATCCCATCATCTGCCGCAACTCTTGCATGCCGGCCTCTAATCTGGCAATACGGTCGGGATAAGGCGAATCAGTATGACCCTGAGGGATAGGCGTATCATCCCGCTCGATCCTCGCCTCAGACGGGCCCGCCCGAATCTCATCCCTAGCGGCAGCCCGCTGAGCTCTCGTAGTCTTTGGCGGCATCGAAGCTGGAATAAGAAACAAGACTGATAAGGACATTGCAATTGAATCAAGGAATGCAAGGAATCAAGAAAGGAAATACAAGCAATTATATCCTAAGGTTACTTAGGCGGACTACCGTATCGTAAGTATGTCGCGGATCATACCCACGTTACGCCACTCTTCTTAAGTCACCTACTCCATCTACCAAGGTCGTCCTACACTCAGAAAGGTAAAACCTACGCTTTGATACCAACTTTGTCACGACCCGAAAGTACGGAACGTGACTGGCACTTAGATTACGAGACGTCTAAAGGCGTACCGTAACCTAAGTCAGCCAAACCCCAGAAATCTAACCCAAAATCAAAAGAGAGTGAAGGAAAACCTTAAATGAAAACGGTTTTTAAATCAATTAAGTTGCATAGAATCCAAAAAAAACATCAAAAATTCCCGAAAATTTCGGCAGAGTCTCCCCTGAATTTTCTATCCCCCAAAATGGGTACAACAAGATAATAAACCTGTAATCATAAAATGGCATCCCCAAGCGGGAGCTAGCACTTTGCCCAAGGCGGATCACAACCACATGCAATATAATAGTAATATCAAGAAAAAAGAGCATAAAAGAAATACAAAATACCAGATACACACGTCGGCTCAAGTGAGCTCGACCCAAAAGAAACCACAAATATGCAAACCTCTCAGTCTCGTCACTAGGTCGCATATACAATATAAAGTGGTAGATGGAGAATACTAGATACAATGATAAAGCAAAAGAAATAAAGTGTGCTCTCAACCCACCTACGGGCGATGTCGCGAGTCTGAGCAAAAGGAACTGATGATAAGATAGCCCGCCGCTACAAGACTGACGGGTCTGACCTGCAAGACACTGTGGCACAACGGGGGTGAGTTGCCAGCTCGTGAGTAAATATAACATCTAATAAGGCAATCGTAAGAATGCAGGCAATGCACCACAACATGCATGTCCATATGCGATATAATATCTCTAGTATGCATGCACAGGTATGCAATGTCATTATTAAGTCTTTAAGTGTTTTAAATGCTAAGGGTATTGAATTCTTAACTTTAAAAAATGAATATCTGTATAATAGCTAAGTACCATCAAGAAATCATCTGAAAACCCGTGTCAAGCATCGACACCAAATAGGAATCATATATGTCTCAATATCGGGCTCCGTCAGTCCGGATCGGCCCATATCATAAATCTCACGACAACGGTCGGTATCCTCCGGATATCCGCCGCGCCAGACATCACCGGTAGGTAGTCTTCCCCTACCAGGCTCATCGTCTACAACTCGATCTTCTTGCCCCGGGGTACCATACCGGGCCCACCATGTACCCGAGACGGTTCATCCACTCCTCGAATCGGGTCTCGAAATCCAACAGAAAACATGAAAACCCATGGTGGACGACACATACATCACGAGAAAATCGCAACTTTGTTTTAAAAATGATAAATATAAGCTTTTGTTAAATTCTTGCGGTTTTCCCAAAAATCCAGAAATCGCAGAAAAACTGAAATCCTCAAGAAAATCATAATGTCCACATGTTAAATATGATAAATGTCTATGATATCATTGTATACGATGTGAATTTTGCTAGAAAGCTATGTAAATATGATGATAATGCGAGGTATATGCATGCTATGCAATTTCATATATCATGTATGAATGCAAAAGGCGATATTAAGTTAAACAGATTCTATAGTGCACGTGGCATGGCAATTACCCAAGGCGTGTGTGTCACATGCATAGTGCACGTGCAACAGATGCCAATGGTAATGGTGTTCGTGTCCTACGAAGTGATATCGCATAAGTATAGATGAATGTCCATGCAATCTAATATACAGTTCGCTATAAGGGTATGCAGTGTACAAGAATGGATAAGCTAGCTGACAAAATAAATCTTGCAAAAAGTAGGGTAATCCTGACTAGGGGGGTGCCTTGCGCCATTCAGACGATTCCCCCATAGATGAATACATCTACTCACCTGAAATCCCCGCTAATCCGATCCGACCACCGCCTTGCCTTTACGTGCCGTGTCCGATGTTTCCCCGACCGATCCTATATTTGTACAACACCATGCATAAGATTACAAAACCTAAAACAATGCAAGTCACAACATACAATTATCCACGCTCTCGAATTAATCATAGCATGCACTCGGTGCGCGGTGAAACGCACGAAAATCGCTAACCTTTAACTAGAATCGTCATTTCGGGAAAATCGACTAAACTACAACCCGACTGGACGAAACCCCGCGTTCGCACACTCTAATAGTCCTATACGAAGCTAATTATATCACTAACATAACGCATTTCGGTCGCATTCTAATTTCTACAAAAATCTAGTAAGCGATTTTCTAGCCGATTCGATACAAACATCGTAATTTGTCGATTTAGCAAGCATATCATTACACAATTAACCACTCTAATCAATTAGATAACCAAAACCCTAACTTAATTTTTACAACCATGTTTCAAACCCTAACTCAACATCAAAACCCATTCTTGATTTTTCAAGACAACCCATTATAATGAAATTAACACTTTAAACATCTAATTTAGCATAAACAAACTACAAATTAGCAACTAGTTTAGGATTTTACCTTACAAGTGGAAACCTAGCATGATCAAGTCACCAAGAAAGCCTCCTTTCACCATGTTTTTGAACAAATTTGGGTTGAGAGAGAGTGTATTAGGGTTTAGATTTGAATGGTTTAATGAAATTGTGGATTTTTATTGAATTTTTGCATGAAAATGAAGAAAAAACGAAGTGAGAAGAGGGGGAAATCTGCAGGTGAGGGGTCGGCTGCAGCAAGGGAGAGGAGAAGAGGGAATTTTGGAGAAGTTTCTAGTTCAATACAACATCATATGTTATCATTTAATGCTTTCATGTCAACCTTTTTACAAAAAAACCCATTTTTACACCATTTTTTCACAAATTTTCCCACCCTAAAACCAAAAGTTTGCAAGACATGATATAATTTTATTAACACCATATTTTAGCTTATAAAGACTCATAATTATGAAATTTACCTAATTACATTTGTATTTATCACTAATTTAATGTATTTAAAAAGGCTTAAAATAATAAGAAAAATAATTAATTACGAAATTTTTTTATTTCACTAGATAATTATAAGTGACATTTTAGTGACAAAATTATAGTAATATCTTATCTAAATTTTGTATAATTAGGTCTACAATGAAAAATACCCATTTTGACTTTTTACGGAAAAAGCCGAAAAATTAGCCGATTACCGAAAAACTGCCTAAACGATTTTCGAAGGGTTACACAGAGTGATTGTCAGAGTTATAGTTTTCCCTCTGATGAGGAACAGTATTATGGACAGGTGGTCCAAGAGGATACTGTGGGTGGCATGATGCCGGATACTGATTAGGTTCAGTGATCGATACAGTCTAAGAAGTTTGGATTTGGAGTTCATTTATGAACTAGGTCCCATCAGATATCCAGACATATTCTAAGACAGGTATTACTCAATTCAGGAGATGGCTTTCTCTGCGAACATGAGATTAAGAGAGATATAGAAAAAAACATCTAGGCGGATCCATTCACTGACGCTATTTCTCGAACACAATAGTTTTACAAACGAGCTTTGTGAAACTGATTAGTAGAGGAGTTGGATGTTCGGTTTCACACGGGCTGTGAGTAGTCGACATCGCAATAATTAGCCTTGAGTGCAAGTGGGAGATTGTTGGAGATAGTGCCCTAAGAGTCATTTATTGGATCGCAGGTAGGTGATTGCAATGATTGCGGAAGACCTATACCGGTAGGACAGTCTTACTCGAGATGATAGTATGCTATATGGTTTGCCTTTATCAGTCGTGTACATGTTCAGGTGACTGATTACATGTTACACTTTGATAGAGCCCTTAGGATCATTCTTTACTACCAACAGTATGATGGCGATCATATACGTGAGAGTTGGGTGGTTTATATGCATATCCTTAATTGTGATCCCTAGTCGTGGGAGTTTCGAGACAGGGCATCGATACTCCGGAGTAGACTAGTGTGTACAGTCGAGACCCCGATGAGGGGCGGTGGCCGGTCTCACAAGCCACTGGTGTTAGTTGGATCACCTAAGATGTATACAGGTGCTCATTGGGTTATGAGTACACCGGACAGGACTCGCCGGGAATCTGCTAGTTAGTACTATACCTATCGTCAGATAGCAGTTCCCTGGTGACATGTGTACAGGTTAGTTCATCGACCCGAGGTCGTCATTTGTCTCGTGTGAGTTCCCACTGTGCTTTGATTTCTACCCTACCACGGCTCAAAGGAGTCGTGCAAACAGGTAGTTTTTGGGTACAGTCCCGAGCCATATGGAGGCAAGTGAGCGGATCGGCAGGGGATTCGTCTCTCCCGGTATTGGGGGCGAGGTCGTGCTGTGTCTAGGAGATCCATTCCACAAAGTCCATGGCCATGGCAGGAGATTTACTGGTAGGTACTCCAGTAGTATCTCAGGGTGTTATTGGGCAACACTCCTACACGACTTATACTGCTATTAGGGGTCTGAAGTTACTAGCCCTCTAGGCAGATATGCGATACTCATAGACGAACGGACCGGACTGTATATACATTATCACTGTTAGGCTCAGTAGGGTTTCCGGATGAGTTCGGTCATCGGCCTCCCTTGAGGTCAGTCCATGGGCAGCCGTTACGCATTGCTAGTGCCGCTGACGGTTTGTGGTTAAACCCACTGCAGGATAATGACGAGTCATTAGAGTTCCCCACAGACAGTTTCCCAAGTTCGGGCGAAACGTTGTAGAGGCCGTATGGTTTTATGGCAGGGTTTGGAAAATGCACGTGCGTTTACGCACGTGTTATTTTTCGGGCAGATGATACTGGTCGGCTTTGGTATAAGACGGATCTGAGTATTATATTGAGTAGGTATAATATCATTGTCTCAGTTGCACTGGTATTCGGTCGTAATACAAATGCGGGTATATTTATACAGTTACGGGGTTATCCTGAAAGTCGTTTCAGGATCACTTTTGGAAGTTGCCAGTTTCCAGTTTTCTATCAGCCGTCTTTTGGCATTCGGTTAAAGACGGATTTATCTTTTCTTGGATGAGGGTGAGTCATGCTTCTAGAAGGTTCTAGAAATGGTGACTAGGGTGATGAGGTGGCGGCTGACTCAACTTTGCATTAATGAATTGATGACTAGGTTTAGTGAGTCATTCATTTCATTAATATGTTTTGTTTTGCTTTAGGATATTTGTTGTTGATATTTGTTTATGGTCACCTCCTTGATTGCTCCTACACTCACCCTCCTCCTCCATATAAGTGGCCGGCCCCCTCTCGTCCTTCACTTACTCACTTGAAAAAGGTTATGGTTGTTAAAAAGGAAAAGACTAAAGTTTT
Organism: Agapanthus africanus; assembly: GCA_030015575.1. Lineage (NCBI taxonomy): Eukaryota > Viridiplantae > Streptophyta > Magnoliopsida > Asparagales > Amaryllidaceae > Agapanthus > Agapanthus africanus. The sequence continues at coordinate 187,258,477 of JASDDO010000031.1, forward strand.
GGATGCCTGGAAATTTCATAGTTCATTTCTTGTTCCATTTCATTTCCATCGGCAACTTCATTAAGCGATCGTCCACGGCTTTGGAAGAAGTGAGACAAAGTCATCTACTCATTCTCTACATCATTCTTGGTCGTCTCTTTTAGCAAACTTGACGACCGAGTTGCCTCAAGTCAGAGGCGGGAGCCCGTTTAAAGAATCAGTGACGTGGTGCCACCTGGACGAGCAGATCGGAGTTCGAAGAGATCGGAGCAGCCGCAACGGAGCGTGGGATGATGGTTAAAGAATGAAGGACTCGGATCGTTCGGTATAACCTTTCTTCACTCTTTACAGTTTGTTAGTTTAGCAATAATGGCAGATCCGGGTTAAAGTATACGATAGCGCCAGTTAAAAAGTTTTTGTTCCGCATTTGGCGTCTGTAGACTGCCGGGGCGCTACCATAGACTTACATGTTTTGCACGCCCTCTTAGACGTGGTAAGGTGGAAATCAAAGCACAGTGGGAATCATACAAGACTCTATGATGATCTCGGGTCTACAGACTAACTTGTACCAGTGTCACCAGAGAACTGCCATCTGACGTAAGGTATAATACCATCTGGGAGTTCTCAGCGAGTCCGTCCAGTGTACCCAGTCTCCACTGAGCACCCGTATATCATCTCTGATGTCAAACACCAATGGATATGGGATCATCCATCCCCCATCTGTAAGGGTCGAGAAGGCATACCCTAGTCTACACTGGTATATCGATGCCCCATCTCGATACACCCACGACTAGGGACCTTGAAGGATGTACTTATGGAATACCATGTCCCCACTAGTATGATCCGCATCATAGTCCAGATAGTCAAGTACACATCCTAAGGGCTTTATCAACATGTAACAGAGAGACAATCTGGGTACACGTTAAGGTAAAGTGTACATAGATAGCATACTATCATGTCGAGCAAGAAAGTCCTCCCTATATATGTCCAAGCATCCACTACAATATACATCTCATGTATAGTAATGGCCTCTAGGTCATACATATAACTAACAATCTCTCACTTGCACTAGGTCCATCTGATAACAGTGGTTGTAGTATCTCATACTCAACCATCCCATAAACGTCTCTCTCTAGGAAAAAGCCTTTGTGAGTGGATCCGCCGTGTTGTCCTCAGAGTCTACTCTCCTAACCTTGATCCCCTGGAGATCAACCATCTCCATGATCAGGTGACACTTCCTTAAAATATGTCTGGATCACTGATGGGACGGGCGTTCCTAGGCATAAGCCACAACTCCATTGTCACACAATGGTAGGAACGAAGTTCATCTCATGAACTAATATACACCCAGAATACCTCTTTGGTAGCATCTTTGGTAGCGATGTATCTAGCCTTTATCGTCTAGTATGCCACGGTATCTGGCTTGGAACTCTTCCAACATACCGTCCATTTAGCGAGGGTAAAGACAATGCCTGCGACTGACACACAGTCGTCCTTATCACCCTGGAACTTTTCCAGTGATTCTCCCCCGGATCAATTGATACCATCTCACTACAGCTAGTGAGTATCCTATCATCCAATTAGTGTTAGTTATATGTATGCCCTAGAGGCCATTACTATACATAGGATGTATATTGTAGTGGATGCTTGGGCATATATAGAGATGGCTTTCTTGCTCGATATGATAGTATGCTATCTGGTTTCTCTTTACCTTAACGTGTACACTGATTGTCTCTCTGCTACATATTGGTAAAGCCCTTAAGATGTGTACTTGACTACCTAGACTATGATGCGGATCATAGTAGTGGGGACATGGTAGTCCATAAGTACATCCTTCAAGGTCCCTAGTCGTGGGTGTATCGAGACAGGACATCGATATACCAGAGTAGACTAGCGTGTAGCTTCTCGACCCATATAGATGGGCAATGGATGATCCCATATCCATTGGTGTTTGACATCAGAGATGATATACGGGTGCTCAGTGGAGACTGGGTACACTGGACGGACTCACCGAGAACTCCCAGCTGGTATTATACCTTACGTCAGATGGCAGTTCTCTGGTGACACTGGTGCAGGTTAGTCTGTAGACCCGAGATCGTCATAGAGTCTTGTGTGATTCCCACTGTGATTTTATTTCCACCTTACCACGTCCAAGAAGGCGTGCAAAATGGTGGTTTTTGGGTACAGTCCCGAATTACAAGGAGGCAATGAGCGATAGGGGGGTTTCATCCCTCCCGGTATAGGGAGTTGATGTTGCGCTTTGCTCGATTGGCTATAACAGGAAGTCCTTGGCCAAGGCTGCTTTAGAGATTTACTGGTAAGTGTTACCAATAGTTTCTCGACCCGTTATGAGCCTCATATCGACACAACATATCGAGTTATTGGGGTCTGACGTTTACCACCCCTAGACGAGATATGCGACAAATCAGACGAACAGACCGGACTGTACGACAAGTGTTACTGGTTGGATTCACAGGAGTGTGAGCGGGCTTGCTCGTTTATCTTCTGATCGCTCAATACCCGGGTGGCCATTACGTTTAGCAGACCGCTTGCGGCTTGTGGGTGTTTGATATGATCATCACCTACTGCCGGCGTATTGACGAGTCTTTATAGTCCTACACAGAGGTTTCCTAGCTCAAGCGAAACGAAATAGGAGCGCATATGAGATATGTGCGGGACCGAGAATAATACCAATATGTGATACTGTATTCTATTGTCACGATTTGTATCATCAGTCGGTTATATGTGATATAGCCGGGTTACCGAATCAAGTGTTGATTCGATATATTGATACACTTGATATTAGTCGGTTATATACAGTATGACCGGATCATTAAATCAAGTGTTGATTTAATGATTTAATATATAATTATATATTTGATATATTACTTTACATTATCTAGTATGTGCTCACTTAAGATTGATTTTCTCACTTGAAGGGCACAAGTTGTATATGTGTTATAATTTTGTGCACTAGTTTGTATCGTTTTTGATGATAAATGCAAACTTGGGTGTGTGTATGGACTATACAATGTTAGGTTAAAGGTTTAGTTTTTTATTTAATTTATTTGATTTATGTAAAATAAAATGGTGGCTTAGTTTGTCTTTGCTTGAAGCTTCATGAAGCTTTCAAGCATCTTTGACAAAGTCCACCATTTTGTTTTACATAAGATTTTCCTTAACCTGATGTCACGACCCGAAAGAGCACGTGACTGGCGCTTGAACCATATGAAGTCTATAGGACTCCATCTGATCCAAGTAAGCCAAAAGCCCAGAAATCTAAAACCATTTTAGGAATAAGTAAAGAAAACTGGTTTAAAGAAGTGAAGAATACAGGTTTGAAATCAAGGTTTTTAAATAACTAAGCCGAAGGTACGTTTTGAAAACAATAAAGTCTTTTCTAAAAATTTCGGCAGAGTTTCTCTTGTAAAACTGGCCCCGAATGGGGTACAACATGAATAACAATATATAAAATGATAAAGGCATCCCCAAGCGGGAGCTAGCTCTTCGTCAATCGACGATCACAACCACGCAATGATATGAGAATATACAACGCCAAGTGGCGAGGATCAAAACCAAAAGAAAGCTCAAAAGTAGCAAGAAAACCGCAATACTACTAAGCGCGACTCTAAGGTCGAATAATACAACACTGTCTCTGAGTCTGAAAGAATATACAAGTTTTGGTTGATGGACAATTTCTAGATACAATGAAATAAATAAATACAAAGGTGATTCCTGATACGAAAGAATCCACCTACCAAAGCAAATCACCCGCAAGAAGGTAGTGTGCCAGAAATGCCGCAATAGGACCTGTACGGCAAAACCTGCAAGAACTGTGGCACAACGGGGGTGAGTTGCCAACTCATGAAAAGAAACATCTACAAGCAGAAACCGAATGCAAGACATAAACCTAAGTCAACGATCAGTAATATAATCCACAAGAGTACATCTGAGTGTAACAAGGTGGCAAGGTAACATCTAATCACGTATGTAGTGCCAGGTACTCAGGTAATAACATGTCATCAGTATAAGGTATGTCTGCATAAGGTAGATATGATGAAATATCAAAGATATCAATACACATATATTAGCGTCCCATACCACTAATATTGGTGTAAGATAAGTGTAAATCCAGTCTGTATATGATCCATATCTGTATATCTGTGGAACCCGTCCACCTGTCATCCACTGACAGCAAGCATCATGTATGCAATGTGAGGATATAACCAAAATCATGGAAAACTCATCATGAAACCCGTGCCAAGCATCGACACGTAAATCCTCATCCATATGGGGCTCCGTCTGCAGTATCGGCCCTCGGCCCCCGGCAGTACGAGTCAACCCATGTCCATCTCTGGGCTCCGTCTGCGGTATCGGCCCGTCGGCCCCCGGCAGTACGCCCATCTCTCAGCTCCAGGCGGTATCCCCCGGATATCCGCCGAGCTCAAATACAATCACCGGTAGGTACTCGCCCGCCTCCACGCTCAATCGGCATAACCCATCGATCATCTCGCCGAGGGGAACCATACCGGGCCCACCACGAACCCGCAAACGGTACATCACCTCCTCGAATCGGGTTTCAAGCACACGTCTCAGCACCGAGAAAACGCGTGGTAGACGCACCGAAATAACATATCACGAGGTACCGGGTTTTCATAAAAGTGCCTCTTTTCTCAAATAACCCCACGGTCCTCAAAAACCAGAAATCACATGAAAATCCAACATCAGGAAGTAAATCCAATGCGATGTGCCATGCAGTCAATCCATGATGTATGCGACATGTAAAGAACAGTAATCATATCGGAAATCATGCAATATGGAATAGTAACGTGCATATGTCGAAGGAAGAATCATCTCATGAATGCAATAGTACTACAGTGTAGTGGCATGGCAATTATCGATGATGAAGTGTGTGAGCCGGCAAATAGTGTACGTGAAACATACGCATCATCGATAATGGTGCTGGTGTCCTAACAGCATGATAATAGTATAGCAATGAACATATGCCAGCAATGCGAATAGCATGAAAAAGCAGAATCTAGTAGTCAACACCCCAGTGAAGTATCTACTATGCAAACTACATCTAAGTATCAGGTCGATCAGGAGGGTTAGGTGTGGAAACCTCCTAAATCTGAGTCGGCATATATATAAAGATATATAGTCGGTAATCTCGCCTCAATGTCACATCATAAGATATCCTCGAGTTATGAGTGCGGATCTATCATCAATACCGGCTCGTACGGTAAATCGTCGTACGACATCCCAATAGCTGGGTAGGGGTCAATATCTCACTGTCTCATCACATAACAGATATCGCCATCATCAGATCATATAGTCTGGAGTACTACTCTATGTCTAGTACAAAACGGTAACATCAGTAAGAATGCATGCGGGGGTAAACACATATCCCAAGCCCGCAAGAAGCACAAGTCATATCCCACATATGAATCGTATCAAATCACCGATCCCAGGGCACCAAGCCCACATCATCGACTCATCTCCAAAGTCATCACATATCATCAATCACAGTGCAAGTACAAGTGATAAGCAAGGGTGTGTGTATAGGTGTAATTCTATCCTAGGGTTCGCGACTATGAACTGCACTAGTCACTGCTAACCCTATACTATCCACAATACACCTAATATCCCAATAACTACATAATAATCTATCTACGGACTGCGGGGATGCTATACGCCATCCACCCGACTTCCCCCTGTAGATATAATCTACTCACCTTGCATCACCAATTGCGGACGTCACCACGTATGCTTGTCGTCCCGAAGTCTTCATGGGTACCTACACATCAAAATATCGTATATGCGCATTAAAACCAAATCCAATCTAAAACGGCGCATAAAATCCAAAACGATACGATAAGGGGCCTATAGGTGGAAACCTATGGCACGCCTTCAAAACCATCAATAACTCCTCTATATCGTCGTATAAATGACAAATAGTCGAGGCAAAACACGTTCCACCATTTCAGAATCAAAAATACGGAATACGGAAACACGAATCCAAAATAGCAACTTAGGATATATGTCCCAGATTTCACCCTAGAAAGAATCTGTCAAAACTAGAAGTACCCAGGGCCAAGAATTGAGGTATTGGGGCTGTGCACAGAAAACGAGGAATTTCCTCACTGGTCTGGCCGCAATTTGCGGCCAGAATGGAGGTTTTGGCGGCCTCAGTTTAGAATGGGGAGCTAGGGTTTTGGGTGTTGCCTCTATGGTGCCTGCACATCTCAATTCCCACTCAATATTATTTTAGGGTTCTCGGGGAGTTAGCAGATTCTATTTAACAGTGACAGATTCCAGTTTTTCCCCGATATTGGTTTCTAAAATCCGTATTCTGGTGTTTGCTTTAGGTTTTGGGTTTCAATTCAAACACTAGGGTGTTGGTAAGACCTCTACTGAGCTCAATTTCATAATACAACACCAATTTTCCTCAAACCCTAACTAGGTTTTCACCAAGTCCATAATATCACACAATATCAATTCAAAACTTGCATAGGGGTATAGGAAAAGCTAAAACTAAGATAATGGTTCAGAATTTACCTCCATTAGCAACTCAAGAAAATTCTTGAGTTGCCCTCTAGTGGCCAAATCCATGCTTCTTTAGCTCCATGTGTAGATCTAGGGATTTTGCACAATTTTAATGAAAGGAGTTTGGGGTTTTGGGTATGTTTTTGAGATGAAGTGAGAGGATTTAGTGGAGGGGAGAGAGGGCTAGGGCAGCAGCAGCAAGGGAGAGGAAGAGGGAGAGAAAATGATGGGAGAATGGCTAAGTCTCAAGGTCAATGGTACCCCATGTCTCTCTCTCACCTACCCTCATCATTACATTTTCTTTTCTTTTCCTTTTCTTTTAAAAATCAAACCTTCTCACATCAATAGTAACCCCAAAAGAAATCCATGGCTAGAAAAATGCACAAGTGTAGAAAAAGTGATATGTGCAAGTTTTGCACAAAATTACCAAAAAACCCGATTAGCGATTTTAATCGCGATTAGCACTAATTTAGTGTCAAAATGATCACAACAACTTAAAAATGTCATAATTTCAATAATTAACCCATTTTAGAATTTTTCATAATTTTTCTAACATTTTTCCTATTTATTTGCATTAAATATTAAAATAATCAATAAAATAATATTAAATTATAAAAATTCCCAAAATTAATATTTTATATTTTTGAAAATGTTACAATCTACCCCCCTTAAAGAAATTCGGTCCCCGAATTTAAATTTAAACCCCCAAATACAAAAATATCTCAGTAATAACCCAAAGTCGTCGGGGCTCCGAAATCATCAACACATAGAACGTCACAGCGCAATGCATGCGCAAGGGTACTGAGCAGATAACTCGAAATCAAAACTCCGTCATGCATCCCGCAATCATCGGAGTCAATGTAAAAACACAATGTCAAATCCAATACAAAACCGATATGATATGGATCGGAACTACACATGTAGACATCCAATCTAAACATAACACCATCCTGTGCGTCTGGTGCGCACTGAAATCAAAAATCCATATATGTGCCAAACAGGTGCACAAACAACATCTAGGTGCAACGGGTGTGCACAAGCATCTGTCATGGGTAACGTATGTGCCTGACAGCAAAATAAATCAGGTGCATGTGACATGCACGAAGAATCCCGATTTAGCGCATCTGGCGTTCACCAAAATCGTATCTAAAAACATGCGCCCAACATGCGCGAAAATCCAAACCGGTGCATCCATCGTGCACGAATGAAAATCTAGGCCCTGCGCACTCAACATGCACGGAATCACGAAATCCAATAGCAAACACCGAACGGGCGTAAAGCATATCACCAGCACGGAGTGCAAAAATCCACCATCAAAATCCGGGTAAAAATCAACGATATAATGCGGCTCAAACCAAAATCAGGTGTACCGCAAAGGAGAATCTCACAACCGTGTGCATCAGCGTGCACGAATCAAAGCATAACACTAAAATGCATGAAAACTCTGCGTAAAATATATAAATGTCCAGTGGGTGCATGAAACCAATATCATGAAACTCAGTCACCAAAACTAAATCATGCAACAGAACGCCCAAAATACCGAAATCCAAAATGACGGATACATGATAATCAAATCACAAAATCACAAATCATAAATAGCGTCTTCGGTAGTTCCTCCTTCAAAGTCGAGAAGGAGTCAGTGCAATCCACTGCTAGCAGCGCAGGATATCCACCTGTCTCTTGCTCACGGTCTGGCGTCTTCTGACTCTCTGGGTTCTTATCTTCTCTGCGGATTACCAATCTCACAGTCAATCGGCTCATCGGCCCTGTCAGGTGTGCTAATGGGGACGATTCCGTTCTGGCACTTCTCTGGTCACCTCTCGGTCAAACCTCACGACCACTCGTAAGGCAGCATATCACTGGCATCGGCCTCTGGCTCTCTGAATGTACATCACACATCTGATCCTGGGTGCAAACATCATTGCAGCAACGTCCTGGAAGGAATCCTGCTCAAGGTCTCTTCCAATCATGCCTATGCCGATCTGTACAGAGGCTGGCTTTCCTGCACAACCTCTTCTCGCTCAAAAGACACCTGTGTCCTCAGAACAACATTTCTCAGAAACTGGTCACATCCCAACGTCTCTGTAAGCAAATCAGGTCTCTAGTCTCGACGGGAAGCAATGACAGCTCGTCAGTGTCTCACACGAACCTCTGGTTTCAACTGTCTCCATCATCGTCCACTATGACGTCATGCCAAGCTACTATGCACTGCACTGTTCTCGGCCACGGTCAATCTGAAGTCTCTCACACGGACTCGAAATCGCGTATTCTGTAGCTTCATCACTCTGTAGCAGATGTCAGGCTGAACTGGTCCTCGGGAACACGTCCCGACCATCGGAGGAATACTCATCACTCGTCCGTCCTTGATCAATTCGCAACGCATCTGGTTAAGTTCCTTTATCCGAACTTGGTCAACTACCTTGTCGACAATGCCGAACTCTGGCCTGCTGGGTGTGCGCAAAATGACCACTCCTGGGTCCAGGTCTTTTCGTAACGTACTCTAGAAAGGTCCTGTCGAGGTTCCTTTCTCAAATCTCAATCCTGCCGAATTGCCCGGAAGTCATCATCCAATGCTGAAGCTAAAGCTTATTCCGGAACGGCTGCATACTTATCGCGCTTCTTTCTGGAAGATATATCCATATACCACGCCTCGGGGTGCATATCACATCTCTAATGTCAGCGGAGTGGGACATCATCTCGTCGAAATATCTCGCGAACTCTTTTCTTCACTCTGCGTCAATGTCGACTGATTCGGACTCGTCTCATCATGGCTGCATGTACGGTGCTCCAACGGCTATGCTCGCATCTGGAGTCTCCCAAGCAGTGTCCCATCACGATATCCGAAAGATGTCGAACCATCCGATCGACTCGTCAGATCCTCATAATCCTCCAAGAGCTCACATCTCGGGTACAGTTTAATAGTATCGAGTACATGCCACAGCGTCAGTGGTCCAGCCGTAGAAGGGCAAACCCAAGCCTCACTAATGGCGCCGCGGAACCGCCGTAAACCCTAAGGTTCAAAGGCTGTCACACGGTCATTAAGTCGAGTTAGGGTTTCATTCTTCTAGAGGGTCCATAGAATCACCTGCATGTCTTTCCGTATACTTTAAACTTGGAAAATAGGCTCCTGACATTCGATCGTCTCTATCGACTCTCAACGAACCTGCGTGAAGTCGTCTCTATCTGGAATCAATCCACCTGATGACTCGCATCGGGTAAGCAAACTCACCACACGTCCTAGTCATTCATCCTCGGTGACTAGCGACTCGCTATCATATCTCCAAGAACATGCTCATGCTGCAGTAGCTCCAACCATCTGGGCGATATCTCGTCATTTGCAGCAGCCACTGGCTCATACGCCTGTACGCCGAACAACGCCTCAATCCTCCAGGAAAGGCAATACATAAGCGGTCATCTCTGAGTCGGTCTGCTCTAGATCTGAGTAAGACTCTCCACACTGGAAATCTTCAACACATCTGTGCCCGCTCAGGTGCAAAATCGGACGAATCACCTTCGTCTCTCAAATCGGGTAGTCTAGCTATCATCAGTCGCATGACTGCCCGAAAGCTCCGGCAGTCTCAGCTCGTAAGCTCCGAAAGCAACATCCTGTCAATCTCAGCCACAGCTGGTCCATCTGTCTGCACGGTAGGCGACATCACAACTCTGAGGTATGCTGTACATCAACAGTCAACTCTCAACTGGCAGCTCTAACAATGGCCCGATCATCCGGTGCAAGACCAAGCACTCGCCTCCACTAGAGGTCACAATCACCAACACTAACTCGAGACGTTCCCATGTCACCAGAAAACACAATGGTCGGCCCTCGTACCAAACGAGCTCACACCGGCCGTAACCCTAGGAGCAGCCCAAACTGCGCTCCAACATGGTGACAGGAATCTCAATCGAGTATCAAAGAGAGCACATCAATGGCAAGAAAGGAAACAACAGATCCCAAGTGGATACATGATCATAGGAAGGAACAGCATCAATGGAGGTATGATCATTAAACTAGTAGAAGCGGGAATCTCAAATGGATGTATAATCCAGGATATGAAGAGAATCACTGATCTCGAAAAACATGCACATCCTAAGGTTCCTTAAGAGGAGTGGCGTGTCGTAAGTATGCCGCGGAACATACCAACGGTACGTCACTCTACTTTAGTCACCTAATCCATCAACCAAGGGTCATCCTAATACGACGGAAGTTCGGGTCGAATACCCCCTCGACCAAGTCTAAGTTCCGTAAGGTCAAGCCTAAGTTCCGTATATAAACAACGCCCTAGGCTCCACATAGTCAAACTCAGACTCGAACCAAGGTCAACCTAGCGCTCTGATACCAACTTTGTCACAACCCGAAAGAGCACGTGACTGGCCCTTGAACCATATGAAGTCTATAGGACTCCATATGATCCAAGTAAGCCAAAAGCCCAGAAATCTAAAACCATTTTAGGAATAAGTAAAGAAAACTGGTTTAAAGAAGTGAAGAATACAGGTTTGAAATCAAGGTTTTTAAATAACTAAGCCGAAGGTACGTTTTGAAAACAATAAAGTCTTTTCTAAAAATTTCGGCAGAGTTTCTCTTGTAAAACTGGCCCCGAATGGGGTACAACATGAATAACAATATATAAAATGATAAAGGCATCCCCAAGCGGGAGCTAGCTCTTCGTCAATCGACGGTCACAACCACGGAATGATATGATAATATACAACGCCAAGTGGCGAGGATCAAAACCAAAAGAAATCTCAAAAGTAGCAAGAAAACCGCAATACTACTAAGCGCGACTCTAAGGTCGAATAATACAACACTGTCTCTGAGTCTGAAAGAATATACAAGTTTTGGTTGATGGACAATTTCTAGATACAATGAAATAAATAAATACAAAGGTGATTCCTGATACGAAAGAATCCACCTACCAAAGCAAATCACCCGCAAGAAGGTAGTGTGCCAGAAATGCCGCAATAGGACCTGTAGGGCAAAACCTGCAAGAACTGTGGCACAACGGGGGTGAGTTGCCAACTCGTGAAAAGAAACATCTACAAGCAGAAACCGAATGCAAGACATAAACCTAAGTCAACGATCAGTAATATAATCCACAAGAGTACATCTGAGTGTAACAAGGTGGCAAGGTAACATCTAATCACGTATGTAGTGCCAGGTACTCAGGTAATAACATGTCATCAGTATAAGGTATGTCTGCATAAGGTAGATATGATGAAATATCAAAGATATCAATACACATATATTAGCGTCCCATACCACTAATATTGGTGTAAGATAAGTGTAAATCCAGTCTGTATATGATCCATATCTGTATATCTGTGGAACCCGTCCACCTGTCATCCACTGACAGCAAGCATCATGTATGCAATGTGAGGATATAACCAAAATCATGGAAAACTCATCATGAAACCCGTGCCAAGCATCGACACGTAAATCCTCATCCATATGGGGCTCCGTCTGCGGTATCGGCCCTCGGCCCCCGGCAGTACGAGTCAACCCATGTCCATCTCTGGGCTCCGTCTGCGGTATCGGCCCGTCGGCCCCCGGCAGTACGCCCATCTCTCAGCTCCAGACAGTATCCCCCGGATATCCGCCGAGCTCAAATACAATCACCGGTAGGTACTCGCCCGCCTCCAGGCTCAATCGGCATAACCCATCGATCATCTCGCCGAGGGGAACCATACCGGGCCCACCACGAACCCGCAAACGGTACATCACCTCCTCGAATCGGGTTTCAAGCATACGTCTCAGCACCGAGAAAACGCGTGGTGGACGCACCGAAATATCATATCACGAGGTACCGGGTTTTCATAAAAGTGCCTCTTTTCTCAAATAACCCCACGGTCCTCAAAAACCAGAAATCACATGAAAATCCAACATCAGGAAGTAAATCCAATGCGATGTGCCATGCAGTCAATCCATGATGTATGCGACATGTAAAGAACAGTAATCATATCGGAAATCATGCAATATGGAATAGTAACGTGCATATGTCGAAGGAAGAATCATCTCATGAATGCAATAGTACTACAGTGTAGTGGCATGGCAATTATCGATGATGAAGTGTGTGAGCCGGCAAATAGTGTACGTGAAACATACGCATCATCGATAATGGTGCTGGTGTCCTAACAGCATGATAATAGTATAGCAATGAACATATGCCAGCAATGCGAATAGCATGAAAAAGCAGAATCTAGTAGTCAACACCCCAGTGAAGTATCTACTATGCAAACTACATCTAAGTATCAGGTCGATCAGGAGGGTTAGGTGTGGAAACCTCCTAAATCTGAGTCGGCATATATATAAAGATATATAGTCGGTAATCTCGCCTCAATGTCATATCATAAGATATCCTCGAGTTATGAGTGCGGATCTATCATCAATACCGGCTCGTACGGTAAATCGTCGTACGGCATCCCAATAGCTGGGTAGGGGTCAATATCTCACTGTCTCATCACATAACAGATATCGCCATCATCAGATCATATAGTCTGGAGTACTACTCTATGTCTAGTACAAAACGGTAACATCAGTAAGAATGCATGCGGGGGTAAACACATATCCCAAGCCCGCAAGAAGCACAAGTCATATCCCACATATGAATCGTATCAAATCACCGATCCCAGGGCACCAAGCCCACATCATCGACTCATCTCCAAAGTCATCACATATCATCAATCACAGTGCAAGTACAAGTGATAAGCAAGGGTGTGTGTATAGGTGTAATTCTATCCTAGGGTTCGCGACTATGAACTGCACTAGTCACTGCTAACCCTATACTATCCACAATACACCTAATATCACAATAACTACATAATAATCTATCTACGGACTGCGGGGGTGCTATACGCCATCCACCCGACTTCCCCCTGTAGATATAATCTACTCACCTTGCATCACCAATTGCGGACGTCACCACGTATGCTTGTCGTCCCGAAGACTTCATGGGTACCTACACATCAAAATATCGTATATGCGCATTAAAACCAAATCCAATCTAAAACGGCGCATAAAATCCAAAACGATACGATAAGGGGCCTATAGGTGGAAACCTATGGCACGCCTTCAAAACCATCAATAACTCCTCTATATCGTCGTATAAATGACAAATAGTCGAGGCAAAACACGTTCCACCATTTCAGAATCAAAAATACGGAATACGGAAACACGAATCCAAAATAGCAACTTAGGATATATGTCCCAGATTTCACCCTAGAAAGAATCTGTCAAAACTAGAAGTACCCAGGGCCAAGAATTGAGGTATTGGGGATGTGCACAGAAAACGAGGAATTTCCTCACTGGTCTGGCCGCAATTTGCGGCCAGAATGGAGGTTTTGGCGGCCTCAGTTTAGAATGGGGAGCTAGGGTTTTGGGTGTTGCCTCTATGGTGCCTGCACATCTCAATTCCCACTCAATATTATTTTAGGGTTCTCGGGGTGTTAGCAGATTCTATTTAACAGTGACAGATTCCAGTTTTTCCCCGATATTGGTTTCTAAAATCCGTATTCTGGTGTTTGCTTCAGGTTTTGGGTTTCAATTCAAACACTAGGGTGTTGGTAAGACCTCTACTGAGCTCAATTTCATAATACAACACCAATTTTCCTCAAACCCTAACTAGGTTTTCACCAAGTCCATAATATCACACAATATCGATTCAAAACTTGCATAGGGGTATAGGGAAAAGCTAAAACTAAGATAATGGTTCAGAATTTACCTCCATTAGCAACTCAAGAAAATTCTTGAGTTGCCCTCTAGTGGCCAAATCCATGCTTCTTTAGCTCCATGTGTAGATCTAGGGATTTTGCACAATTTTAATGAAAGGAGTTTGGGGTTTTGCGTATGTTTTTGAGATGAAGTGAGAGGATTTAGTGGAGGGGAGAGAGGGCTAGGGCAGCAGCAGCAAGGGAGAGGAAGAGGGAGAGAAAATGATGGGAGAATGGCTAAGTCTCAAGGTCAATGGTACCCCTTGTCTCTCTCTCACCTACCCTCATCATTACATTTTCTTTTCTTTTCCTTTTCTTTTAAAAACCAAACCTTCTCACATCAATAGTAACCCCAAAAGAAATCCATGGCTAGAAAAATGCACAAGTGTAGAAAAAGTGATATGTGCAAGTTTTGCACAAAATTACCAAAAAACCCGATTAGCGATTTTAATCGCGATTAGCACTAATTTAGTGTCAAAATGATCACAACAACTTAAAAATGTCATAATTTCAATAATTAACCCATTTTAGAATTTTTCATAATTTTTCTAACATTTTTCCTATTTATTTGCATTAAATATTAAAATAATCAATAAAATAATATTAAATTATAAAAATTCCCAAAATTAATATTTTATATTTTTGAAAATGTTACACCTGACCTTTAACTTAAACTTGAGTTTAGTCTCTACAAAGGTAAATCTCACCCATGGTTGCAATATGATAACTTCACTTGATTATTCTTTTCATATAATTCTTTTTCATTCTTTTCTTCTTCTTCTTCATGAAGAAAAGAAAACCTTGCTAAAAAATTCCAAGTGTTGAAATCAAGTGAGAAATCCAAATCCAAAGTGAACCCACATCCTATTTCTTCATCCTCTACCACTTGCCATGTACTAGAGTGTGTTATCTTCACAAGTTTCATGACCAAGTGAAGATGGAGCTTGAGTTAGAGTTGACTCGACGTAGATCATCTTCGGCATCGAAGTCAACGACCTAACCCGCTCATTTCTCCGACGAAACCAACGCTAGAGTCCGGGATCCGGTTGATCGCAGCGGAGGGACGTCATCACGGAATTAAAGAAGTGGAGGACCGGATCTACAAAGGTTGTAGTCCGTATCACTTTCTAGTAAAGTAGTTTACTAGCTTTTCGTTTCGCCTAATCTCTAGTTAACGATCTTACATAGAGTTGTTAGTGTTGGAGATAGTGCCCTCAGAGTCAATTATTGGATCACAGGCACGTGATTGCAATGATTGAGGGAGGACCTATCCCGGTAGGACAGTCTTACTCGAGATGATAGTATGCTATCTGGTTTATCTTTATCATCGTGTACTGCTTTAGGTGACCTGGCATGTCGCTATTACACGTTGATAGAGCCCCTAGGATTCTTGCATGACTGCCGGCAGTATGATGGCGATCATATACGTGGGAGCTGGTAGTCTATAAGCACATCCTTAAAAGGTCCCTAGTCGTAGGAGTTTCGAGACAGGGCATCGATACTCCATTAGTAGACTAGTGTATACAGTCGAGACCCCGACGAGGGGCGGTGGCCGGTCTCACAAGCCACTGGTGTCAGTTGGTTCACCAAAGATGTATACAGGTGCTCATTGGGTTATGAGTACACCGGACAGGACTCGCCGGGAACCTCCTAGTTGGTCTTATACCAGACGTCAGATGGCAGTTCCATGGTGAAATGTGTACAGGTTAGTTCATCGACCTGAGATCGTCATTTGTCTCGTGTGAGTTCCCACTGTGCTTTGATTACTACCCTACCACGGCTCAAAGGAGTCATGCAAACAGGTTTTAGTTGGGTACAGTCCCGAGCCACATGGAGGCAGTGAGCGGATCTGCAGGGGTTCGTCTCTCCCGGTATTGGGGGTGAGGTCGCGCTGTGTCTAGGAGAGCCATTACACAAAGCCCTCGGCCGAGGCAGGAGATTTACTGGTAGGTATTCCAGTAGTATCTCAGGGTGTTCTGGGCTACACTCCGACACGACTTGTACCGCTTTTGGGAGTCTGACTTTTACCAACCCCCTAGGCCCGCCATGCGAAGCTCATAGACGAATGGACCGGACTGTACGGATATTGTCACTGACAGGCTCAGTAGGGTGTCAGGATGAGTTCGCTCATCGACGTCCCTTTTGGTCAATAGCTGGTGGCCTGTCACGTATTGGCTTATACCTCTGACGTGCTAGTGGTTAAATCCACAGCCATAGTATTGACGAGTCTTTAGAGTCCACCACACTTTCAGTTACTCAAGCTTTCGGGCGAAACGCTGTAGAGGCCGTATGGAGATATGGCAGGGTCCGATCAGATACGTGCGGTATTGCACGGATCAGGATCGGACAGTTTTGTACTAGTGGCCGTATGGATATATGGCAGGGTTCGATCTGATACGTGCGGTATTGCACGGATCAGGATCGGACGGATATTACTAGCCGGCTTTGGTTTAAGCCGGATCCTAGTTTAGTACAGTGTAGATTTTGTCTCTTTGCATTTGTATCCGGACGGAATACAGATGCAGGTGTGTATGCACAGTATAGGGGTTTTCCTGTAATTTATTACGGGACCAGTTTTCTGGAGTTGCCAGTTTGCATTCCGTTCCGGCAGTTTTTCCTTTGTTCTTTCCCGGCCGGACTTTTCCGATGGAGGGGGTTATTTGCAATTGTGCAAATAACATTTGTGGGGGGGGGGGGGTTTCTTGGAAATATATTCATTATGATATGTTTAGCATCTTTCTTCCATGATGGTGCATTAATTGAGATTTGATGTGATTAGTAGTGAGAAGCATGGTTGATGTTTCTTCACTTTATGTTGTGGTCACCCTTCACTTTATCTTACACTCACCTCCCTTAGTTGTTTCCTCCCACCATTTCCCACAAGATATAGGACGGCCACTTAGAGAGGGGATTGAATTTTTGAAGTGTGGGAAAATTATCATCTCATTTGGATACACCAAAGTTCATCTCCATTTTTGTTCATTACTTCCCTCCATCCAATGGCAACTTCATAACCCCAAAGAGACAAGCATCTTCTACACTACATTCTACAGCACATCTTGGGCATGTCGACTTGCCGGCTTCATGCCCGAGTTGCCTCGGTATTGAGGCGGGAGCCCGTAAAAGACGCAGGCGATGTGGTGCCCTTCCGGCGAGGAGGCGACGATTTGGAGACTAGACTTTCCGCGGGAGATTGGGACGATGTCGAGAAGACCGGAGGACTCGGATCACTCGGTATACTTCTCTTCCCATCTCTTGATAGCTAGTATAGGTTAATGGTTAACGATCCGGGTTTTCATTGTCCGCGGTAGCGACGGTTTCCAAGTAAGGAAAAAATTTTGATTCCGCATTTTGGCCTCGGATAGACGGCCGGGGCGCTGCCGTGGCGCAACATGGTATCAGAGCCACGCCATTAACCTTACCTAGCTTGTTCTAATGTGTTTTGCATTTCCGATCGACCAAAATTCCAAAATCTGCATTTTCACTAGCATCAGTTTCTGTTGAAAATTTTTGGTCTCAAAAAATTTTTCAGGTTGTATAAAACTAATGTACTGCAAATTCTAAGACCTCTGTAAAAATTCGACACTTTCAGTCGACGACTTTAGCGCGGAACCGCGGCCAAACACCCCCTTGGGCCGCGGTTCCGCCGCACTCTGGTCTCTTCACTGTGTCAAATTTGTACAGTGGGCTTGTGGGCTGATTTTGGGGGTTTTGGGATATTAAATTTGGGCCCAGATCTTCTGTGACTGCTACAGTATTACTTGGGGGCCCACTTGTTAATTGTTTGATCGATCGGATATTTTTAAACACATTATTTCACAGTATTTACATTATATCTGCGACCGTGAATGTCACTCGATCGGTAAATCCGGTCTAACTGCTATAGCCCGGTTAGACGGATTTGCGAACGTGACTTTCACGTTGATGTTCTATGTTTATGCTGTGTTGTTGCGGATCGGTCGTGGGGGATAGCCTCGATTCAATGCTAGTACAGTTTTGTTGTATTATGTACTTTTGATATTGCGGGGCGAGCGTCCGACATGTGGACTGCCGTCACTGCCTGTTTGTATTATTCTTTTGGGGCACGACCTGGTTGCGGTCGATGTACCCGTTGTATGTATATTTTACTTTCTGTACTAGGATTACCCCGCGGAGGGGTGCACGGATAGCCGGGTTCTAGAGGGCAACGGGCCCGCATCTCATGGCATTGAGACGGAGGGGGCTTCACTCTAGGATTGGCGGGCTATTCGCCGCACTCGTAGGGGGTACAGGTTGACCCAGGAGGGGTGCCCAAGTTACCGGATTCCATGAAGTGCTGGGTGGTCCATTCACGGTGCTGAAGGGGGCTGCCTCGCTTCAGGTTTTGGCGGGTGACTTGCCGCGCCCGTAGGGGTCTAGGATTTCATTGCACAGGCTATCCACACGACCTGGGGAACGTCGGGTTTCAGCAGCGGCTCTGTGAAACCCGGAGCTTCCAGATATCTGTATTGTTCTGTGATGCTGTACATTTCTGTGATGTTGCATTTTATCACGCCTTGAGCGAAATATAATATATTGGTATATATATTAGTAGATGTTGTATATGTTTTGCATCCGCGCTAGTCCAGTCCCCGCTCTGTCGTTAGTTAAGTAACCTAACGGGTGATGACGGGACCCAGTGGCGAATGCGGATGGCATATACGTACATCAGTATATTTTCGTTCTTTATTGGTGTGATCAATTGATGGGACTGCATTGATTCGGATCAATGCAAGATAAACAAACCTATTCTGATGTTGTTGGAACACTTTTCAAAAAGCTGTTATTGCAAGGACGTTCTCTTTTTTGTTTTGCATTGTGGTATTCATTTGGAATATCCTGCTCCTCAGTCGACGAGGCAAGGGCCGAGATCCCTTCACCGGGAGTGACCGCTTGGGCAAAAAGTTTGCGTCAGGGCATTAACTTCACTATAGCAGATTACTTTTGCTTTGCATCGTGGTATTCAGTTGCAATATCCTGCACCTCATTCTACGGGGAAAGAGCCGAGATCCTTTCACCGGGAGTGACCTCTTTAGCAAAGGTTTTCGTCACTATATTTTTATAAAAAAGTTATCCAGTTCCTTCAACGATATCGAGTTCATTACGTTAAAGGTTTTTCGCCAAAAACCAGTCGTAGCCCTCCGTCATTTCAGATTAGTATTGCTTAGTATTCGCGCTACGTTTGTCGTTGCTATTCGCCGAGGCGTAGTGTGCGGTAGCTCTGTAATGCTTTCTGTCGTATGGATATGTGGATTGGTTAGGACAGTCGTACGACTTTGTTGATTATTCGTCAAGGGTCGTGCGGGTGGGTTTAAGGCAATCAAGATAATGACGGGTTGAACTTGACTAGGACCTTTTGATTTGTTGATTATTCGTCAAGGTCACTTGGGTCCTAGGGGTAAAAATCACATCGGGAGTTTCAAAAGAACTGAAACTTGCCAGGCATGCGCATACCTTCTGGAGTGTGGTGACTTGAGTGGATTCCGTCAAGTTATCATGCGATGATAGTTGGATCCCGATTCCCACTGATGAGTTGGTTTACTCCTCGGGTGATCCCGACTAATTCTTCTTTCAGGTTTGGAGGAGAATTTGAGGTACAGTGGGAGGTTTCCAGATTAGAAAAAGTGATAACCATTCTGATCTAGGATAGAGTGCACGCTGAGTGTTTCTTTTCTCTCTCTCTTTGGCAGCGACCATTGACCCGACCCTGGACTATGACTCAGTGACCAAGTTGACCGAACCTTCTTAACACTGGCTTTTGGATTGTCAGAGTTGCAGACCTCATTGCCACTCCTACTTTTACCCTTTTCTCCAGGACACCCCGTATTACTACGAACGTCCACTTCCATTGGACAAAACCATCGTATGGTTATATACGAACTCGAAGGACTTCGAGGAGGGTTTCTGGTTCTGGAGAAAAACGAATAGGATTATTCAGTTGTCTTTTCTTTTCACCTTCTCTCATTGCGAGTACTCCTTGGTTTAGGAGATAGTACACCTATTACGCAAATTGGATAGTCTTCTTCCAAACATTAGGCTGGTGCCGAACGGTGGGAAACGAAGAAAACCAATTAGCATAACGATGGTGTGCAGAAGGTATTAAGTTAAGACAAAGCAACGGATTAGTAAGAGGGCAAAGTAAATTGCGACTGCTATTCACGACCGAACCAAGTCTTTCTTCGCCAATCCTAAATCACCTTTGTATTTCTCCAGGACACTCCGTATCACTACGAAGATCCACAGTTTATTTGGATACATCATCGTATGGTTATATACGAACTCGAAAGGAACTTGTTCCGGTTCGGGGATGGATTCTGGTTCAGGAGAAATAAGAATAAAGTACATTCAGGTGTCTTTTATCTTCACCTTCTCTCGCGATGCGAGTGCTCCTAGGATTAGGACAGTACACCCTTTTTGCTTATTGGATAGTCTTCTTCCAAACCATAGGCTGGTGTCGAACGGTAGGGAAGGAATAAAACCATTTGGCCTAAAGGGGTGTGCACACGGTAATGACTAAAGACATATAAAGGGATTTGGACAGATGGCAAAGAGATATACGGTTACAGTTGTGAATCTGGATAATGGAAGAGGCATTACTAGGAATACCAGAATACCCCGACGAAACATTTCAATGTTTCAGTTTCACTGTGTACTGTTAATGGAAAACTGATTTCCCAGTTAGACACTTGTTCCAGGATATGTATTTACCAGGTATGATTCTCACATCTGTATGGTTTTACAGATGATGAGTGGGAGTAAGTTATTGGGAATTGGGTGATCATCCTCATTATATCGGGATTCGTTGTAATCGGTGATATTTGAGGAAGTCACCTTGGTTGTTTAATCGGTGATATTTGAGGAAGTCACCTGGGTTGTTTGCCGGACGGCAAATATTTGGTTTTGAATATCCGCGGTTATGCACCAATTTCAAATTGATATATCTGTACGTCTATTTTTATAGAGTGAGATATACCTTTTGAAGTTATGTCGATGACATTTACCTATATCAGTGGATGGTTAGGTAAGGAGCATTAAACAGCGGTGTAATTCTTCTTAACCATAAGTACAGTTTTCAACCTACGACACACAGTGAATGAGTTATCAAACTCAAGGGACTTATACAGAGTATTGTATGTTGTCCAGGGTCCATCAGGACAGAGGGGTTGGTCCTCGTACTATATTCGGTTTAGTTATGACTTCTCTAGTTTTTAGACAGGTGTTTCGTGGAAACACAGGGTCCGAATTTTGAGAAGTTATAGGTATTTGAATAAAGTAGAGAACCAGGTATTGCAAGTATCGGGATTCTTCAAAGTGATCGAAGATGTAGATACTTGTGTATGGTATTCAGTTGATAGTAATGATAAAGAGAAATTGCTTCTCTTTCAGGTTACTCATAATTAGAAGCATTCCTAAGTAGAGTAACGCTGATCGGCCTCCTTCCATTTAGTTCACATGCACTGGAGATAGCTGCATGATTTGAATCTGGTTCAATTGAATCAGTGCCTCTGGTTCTATATTGGATATAGAACAGTTCATATCTTAACGATGTTAAGGTACGGGGAGTTGTCCGGCTTATGCTTAAAACCAGACACTGGACAACTCAAGGCACGTTTCTGTAATGGTTGTTTGTGGGTTGACCCAGGCTATGACGAGGGTTGACTTTCTACCATCTGGATGAACAATAGCAATATTGTTCTAGACTCGCCACAGTTTTAATTAAAAATGGATTTTTTTCAGAAAAAAGTAGTGGAAGTATGGTAGAACTGGAAGCGATTCCAGAACCACAAACGATTACTGAAGGCTTGATAAGGAACCTAAAGATTCAATCTGATTTGACATTCCATTGGCCACTCCGCAGATATGATGGGTAACCTCAGGCACTCGAGAGGTACCTCGGTAGCCTCAAGGACGGTGACAGGGAAGTTCTTGTTTACCCACACTTGCCATTGCTGTTGTTCTAGGCTGCGAGACCCGGCAGGAGGATGAGTATAGCATCGTTCTAAACTAGCTTTGGAAGTGCACGTCTATATGACTCTGCCAGAGGGTTGTCGTAGTCAGTGGGAGCAGCGGAAGCATTGGTGGACATCAGGCTTATGTCTATTTATAGACTAAAGCAGATGTAGCGGAGATAGATCATCTATTTCTGATGTGACAGTCATAGGTTTGACGTCATCAGAATAGGGGGTGGATCTGTTGAGAAGGTAGTAGGAAGTGATATTCCTATACTACGATCGGTTATACTTTGGTCGTCACACGGTGGTTTCTCCACAAGGGACTTGGATATTATATCAGACATACTGGTTACTAGATCTATGCTTTTAGATCTAGATTTGGGTGGTTTCCCAATCAGGGTACTTAGACAGCATTCTAAGAGTATTTAGAATGGACGACTCCTGGCTCGGTAGTGTACCAGCAAGTGATGGAGTCACCCTCTCTAAAATTGTCTTACAGACTAAAGGGGAGAGGGATACGCATGATTGACAGATCACTTGCTTAGGCAATTGAGTCAATCATGAGATGTCAAGTACCACACCAGATGTTGTTCTTGCAGTAGATGCAATAAGTTGATATTAATCCAATCCTGGAGAAACAATCGGAAGCAGTTTTAGGACATAAGTGCGTGTTCTAGGGATGTGATAACGACAGCCTCTTTTAGGAGACGGTTATCGCTCCAGGCTTCCAAGGTGACATGGATGGCAGAGTGGCTGTCAGAGTTATAGTTTCTCCTTCTGACGAGGGGCAGTATTTTGGACAGATGGTCCAAGGCAATACCGAGGGTGGCATGGCGCAGGATACTGATTAAGTTCAGTTGACGATACAGTCTAAGAAGTTTGGATTTGGAGTTCATTTATGAGCTAGGTCCCATCAGACATCCAGACATTCTAAGACAGGTATTGCTCATTTCGGGAGATGTCTTTCTCCGCGAACTTGAGATATAGAGAGACATAGAAAGAAACATCACAGCGGATCCACTTACTGAGGCTATTCCTCGAACGCAATAGTTTCGCAAACGAGCTTTGTGAGACTGACTAGTAGAGGAGTTGGGTGTTCGGTATCACACGGGCTGTGAGTATGCGGCATCGCAATAATTAGCCTTGAGTGCAAGTGGGAGATTGTTGGAGATAGTGCCCTCAGAGTCAATTATTGGATCACAGGCACGTGATTGCAATGATTGAGGGAGGACCTATCCCGGTAGGACAGTCTTACTCGAGATGATAGTATGCTATCTGGTTTATCTTTATCATCGTGTACTGCTTTAGGTGACCTGGCATGTCGCTATTACAAGTTGATAGAGCCCCTAGGATTCTTGCTTGACTGCCGGCAGTATGATGGCGATCATATACGTGGGAGCTGGTAGTCTATAAGCACATCCTTAAAAGGTCCCTAGTCGTAGGAGTTTCGAGACAGGGCATCGATACTCCATTAGTAGACTAGTGTATACAGTCGAGACCCCGACGAGGGGCGGTGGCCGGTCTCACAAGCCACTGGTGTCAGTTGGTTCACCTAAGATGTATACAGGTGCTCATTGGGTTATGAGTACACCGGACAGGACTCGCCGGGAACCTGCTAGTTGGTCTTATACCAGACGTCAGATGGCAGTTCCCTGGTGACATGTGTACAGGTTAGTTCATCGACCTGAGATCGTCATTTGTCTCGTGTGAGTTCCCACTGTGCTTTGATTACTACCCTACCACGGCTCAAAGGAGTCGTGCAAACAGGTTTTAGTTGGGTACAGTCCCGAGCCACATGGAGGCAGTGAGCGGATCTGCAGGGGTTCGTCTCTCCCGGTATTGGGGGTGAGGTCGCGCTGTGTCTAGGAGAGCTATTATACAAAGCCCTCTGCCGAGGCAGGAGATTTACTGGTAGGTATTCCAGTAGTATCTAAGGGTGTTCTGGGCTACACTCCGACACGACTTGTACCGCTTTTGGGGGTCTGACTTTTACCAACCCCCTAGGCCCGCCATGCGAAGCTCATAGACGAATGGACCGGACTGTACGGATATTGTCACTGACAGGCTCAGTAGGGTGTCAGGATGAGTTCGCTCATCGACGTCCCTTTTGGTCAATAGCTGGTGGCCCGTCACGTATTGGCTTATACCTCTGACGTGCTAGTGGTTAAATCCACAGCCATAGTATTGACGAGTCTTTAGAGTCCACCACACTTTCAGTTACTCAAGCTTTTGGGCGAAACGCTGTAGAGGCCGTATGGAGATATGGCAGGGTCCGATCTGATACGTGCGGTATTGCACGGATCAGGATCGGACAGTTTTGTACTAGTGGCTGTATGGATATATGGCTGGGTTCAATCTGATACGTGCGGTATTGCACGGATCAGGATCGGACGGATATTACTAGCCGGCTTTTGTTTAAGCCGGATCCTAGTTTAGTACAGTGTAGATTTTGTCTCTTTGAATTTGTATCCGGACGGAATACAGATGCGGGTGTGTATGCACAGTATAGGGGTTTTCCTGTAATTTATTACGGGACCAGTTTTCTGGAGTTGTCTGTTTGCATTCCGTTCCGGCCGTTTTTCCTTTGTTCTTTCCCGGCCGGACTTTTCCGATGGAGGGGGTTATTTGCAATTGTGCAAATAACATTTGTGGGGGGGGTTTCTTGCAAATATATTCATTATGATATGTTTAGCATCTTTCTTCCATGATGGTGCATTAATTGAGATTTGATGTGATTAGTAGTGAGAAGCATGGTTGATGTTTCTTCACTTTATGTTGTGGTCACCCTTCACTTTATCCTACACTCACCTCCCTTAGTTGTTTCCTCCCACCATTTCCCACAAGATATAGGCCGGCCACTTAGAGAGGGGATTGAATTTTTGAAGTGTGGGAAAATTATCATCTCATTTGGATACACCAAAGTTCATCTCCATTTTTGTTCATTACTTCCCTCCATCCAATGGCAACTTCATAACCCCAAAGAGACAAGCATCTTCTACACTACATTCTACAGCACATCTTGGGCATGTCGACTTGCCGGCTTCATGCCCGAGTTGCCTCGGTATTGAGGCGGGAGCCCGTAAAAGACGCAGGCGATGTGGTGCCCTTCCGGCGAGGAGGCGACGATTTGGAGACTAGACTTTCCGCGGGAGATTGGGACGATGTCGAGAAGACCGGAGGACTCGGATCACTCGGTATACTTCTCTTCCCATCTCTTGATAGCTAGTATAGGTTAATGGTTAACGATCCGGGTTTTCATTGTCCGCGGTAGCGCCGGTTTCCAAGTAAGGAAAAAATTTTGATTCCGCATTTTGGCCTCGGATAGACGGCTGGGGCGCTGCCGCGGCGCAACAGTTAGGCACATAAAAATTTGAATTTGGCATTGGTAGATGCCTTGTGGAACCTCTTGAGTTTGCCTAGTAACCCTACAGTGGTATCAGAGACTAGCTAGAGCTTTAGGCGAAGTGTAGACGATGTTAGAAATCCGATCGAGTCTCGAAACCCTAATCTAGACCCCTCTCTGTACATTTTCTAAAACAGTGGTTTTTTCCTAATTAAAAATAGCCAAAAAATTCGGTAGGGTTTTTGAGGAGTTACTGTGAAGCACGTGCGCTTAAATCGATGAAAGCTCCGCGGAACCGCGGCATGAGCATGGCTCGTGCGGCGGTTCCACTGCCGTATAAACACTTTATCCTATCATTTTTGCACAGTAACTCCTTATTTGATTCCTGTAAATTTTGGGTATTTTTTAATTTATACTCAAGAGTTGAGTTATTAGGGGTGTATTGGGGATTCGATGATTCGATCGGAAACTTTAACCGCGTCTGTGTTTTTCCGGGTATTTTAGAACATGTTAAAAAGTTTGACCGGATATAAATACCGAATTTTTCCCCTGCAGGGAAATTTCCAAGTGTTAGATTTTTCTGTAGTTTAAGAACGTCTAAGTAGTGCAAGTAACGCGATGGACCCTCTAGATGACAACAAACCTTAACTCGATTATGTGACCGTCTTGAACTGCCCTTTGAACCTTAGGGTTTGGGGTAGTACGGCGTGCCACATGTGAGGCGTTGGCTTGACCCTTCTACGGCTGGACCGTTGGTACTGTGGCATGAAATGGATGTTTTAAAACTTATTTCAAGTGTTGAGCTGTTTCGGGAAAACTTGGGTGTTTGACTGTTCGATCGGAAAGTTTAACATTTTCTATTTATCTGGAAAGTGATACAATATTTGGAATCCACAAGTAGTTATGAGATAACTGATTCGGATGTTATAAAAATAGCAGTTTAGTCTCAAATGATCGGTTGCCACAGGATTTTGATGCGATCAAAAGTCCGTCGCAATCACGTAGCGTACGGGGATACTCGCCGGGTAAACTTAATAGATAGCCACGCCCCATAGCCCCGACCAAGTGACTGTAGGTGAACCCCATCGCCGAAAGCATCCGTTCGGGTGCTCACGGCAGCGGTGTTCCGCCTTAGTGCACTTCATCGGCGGTATGGGGGGTGTGGCCGTCTACTAAAGTTTGCGACGGGCATTCATACCGGATGTCGGGAATCTTGTTGAATTGCCGGACTTGATATTGAAAAGAGTTTTCGATATAGAGACTAAAATGCGGGGTTTATAACTGTTAGGCATGCGATGTCTAAGGAGGTTGCGGATTCCAACTGTTGTAATTTTACACTTTCTTTTCTGCGACCGTAAGTGTAATATATGATATCGCCGGTTTCGTTGCTATATGTCAACGACAATTGGGATGCGCACATTTACTTACGTTGATGACATGTGATGTTATGTGTTGCTGGATATGTTATATTGGATCGTCGCGTTTTGAATAGCCGGGGGTTTTATATGAGATGAGAGTTTTTATTTTCATTCATGTAAAATTTGTTGTATATAATATTCTTTTATTGGGGCACTTCCGGGTTGTGGTTGCTGTCACCATTTGTATATTATTTACTTTTCCGCACTAGGATAGACCCAAGGAGGAGAGCACAAGTAACCGGGTTCTAGAGTCCAGTGGGAGACCAACTCGAAGAGTCAAGTCCGGGTCTCCTACCTCTAGAATTGGTAGGGTTGCTTTCCGCTCTCGTAGGGGTCTAGGGGTGTGGGTTTGGCTATTCATCGCGACCGTGGAATCCATGTTTTATACAGGCTTGTATTAAAAACACGGACGTCCCAGTATATCCAATGTTTCATATGTTTCTTCTGCTGCGGTATCTGTGATGCGATCATTTGATATGTGATGATAGATACTGTATATGATATATATGATATATTATATAGACGTTACTTATGTTTTACACCTGCGCTAGCCTTGCCCCGCCTTGCCGTTAGTTACCTAACCTAACGGTGCATGAGGGGACATCGAGGCGAATGCGGATGGCATAAGTGTACGTCGTATTTATCTGTGATGTTTAGGTGATTTAAATGATGGGACTTCATTAATATGATTAATGAAAGAAAAGAAACCTAAAAGATGTTGTGGAATCGAATTTTCAAAAACAGGTAGCTACAGTTCTTGCTCTGCATCGTGGTGTTCCTTGTAGAACATCCTGCACCTTATTCGATAAGGAAAGGGCCGAGATCCCTTCACCTGGAGTGACCCCTATAGCAATAACTGGAAGATGCTACACCCCTCGGTTTGTCTTTTGATTGCTTTTCTAGTTCTTGCTTTGCACAGTGATATATATGATATATCCTGCACCTCATTCGACGAGGAAAGAGCCGAGATCCCTTCACCTGGAGTGACCTCTTTAGCGAAACTTGCAAAAGCCTAAAAAACACTCCATTTTAAAATCACTTGATTCTACAACGATATCAAGTTTATTACGCAATAGGTTTTCAGAAAAACCTGTCGTAGCCCTCCGTCATTTCAGATAAGTCCTACTTAGTATTCGTGCTGCGTTTGTTGGCCTTTGTCAAGGCGTAGTGTGCGGTAGCTGACTAGTGCTTATCTGCTTATGCATATGATGCAGATTGGGTTAGGGTAGTCGTACGACCTTGTTGGCCTTTGTCAAGGGTCGTGCGGGTGGGTTTAATTCAATCAACAAATGACGGGTTGAACTTGACTAGCATCCTATGGTTTGTTGGCCTTTGTCAAGGTCATAGGAGGTTAGGGGCAAAATATTATCGGGAATTTCAAGTGTTAAAATTTGCAATGAGATTGCATACCTTCTATGAGATAGTTGGATCCCGATACCCACTGCGAGTAATTGTTACTCCTGGGAGAGTTTTACACATTACAATTAGCCGATCAAGTAGGTGTCTAGAAAGGTGTCAACGTGGTTACACTTCTGGGAAAACGTGGTTTACTTTAATTAGGTCCGTGCGAAAGCACGGGGAACCTCCCTCAAAGTACCGACACTGGCCTGCTGAAAGATTGGCGAACTTGTAAGGTGTAATTAATCCCGGCTAGTCTTTCCTTTTAGGGTTTGAAGGAAGATTTGATAAAAACAGTGGGAGCCATCCTGATTAGATAAAATAATAACCAATCTGATCTTGCAAGAGCGCACGCAGAGTGTTTTCTTCTCTCTCTCTCAAGGTAGAGACCATGTCACGCCTTAATCAAGATAATAAAACGGATGTATTGACCGAACCCGCTTGTTATACTGAGCTGGGGAACGTTGGTCCTGCTCCAACTTATAAAGTGTTATAAGAGCAGAGCAGGATTTAGGGATTACCAGAATTCCCGTGCCACCCAAACGAAGAAAGTGCATGCTGATGCATCATCTTCGGGTGTATTCATTACCGAGAACTGTTTCTCAGTATCCTTTACGTCCTGGGTATTTGATACCGGATCAGGATCCCACATATGTTACATGGGCTACAGAAAGGTAGAGAACTGAGAATGGGTGATAAGTTTCATGAGGCATAAAGCGGTGCAAGTGTTGGAGCCAAGTCTGTTGGTCACTGTCACTTGTATTACTAGAATACATTGATTCTGAACAAATGTGATTAGATACCGAACCTGATATACAAAATCATATCAGTCTCTTTATTAGATAAAGAAGGATATAATTTTGTATTGCTGGATAATATTTTGAACATTTCCTATATCAAGAGTTGATCGGTTCAGGCACGTTATCTAAAAGCATTGACATTCTAAATCAAACTACATTTCTTAGTATACAGAACACACACAAGAGGAAAAGTTCAGAAATGAACAAATCCTTCTTGAGGTATTGTAGACTAGGTCATATCAATGCGACCCGACTAGCTCAAGTTACATTAAGATGCATATTTAAATCATTTGAATTTACATCTTGTGAAACTTGCCAGTCATGTCACAGAGACAAGATGACCATAGCTCCGTTTACTGGAAACAGAGAAAGAGTTAGTGAACTCTTGGGATGATACATGATGATGTATGAATGTCCCCTTTCTACAAATGCCAAGACCGGTTGTTTCTACTTCATTAAATTCTCTGATAATCTCTCGAGATTCAGACATATGTTCCTGTTGAAACACAAGTCTTAAGCTTTTGAGATATTCACAGAATATAATAAGAAGTAGAGAACCAACAACGTGTAGGGTTCCTAGGCACTCTAATGAGGTCTCACAAGGCATCAACCATGCCAATTTCAAATTTTACGGGTGCCGAGAAACCCTAATACGGATCGTTAACTAGAAATTAGGCGAAACTAGCAACTTGTTGACTACTTTAACTAAAAGAGTAGACGGAAAATACAACCTTTGTAGATCCGGTCCTCTACCTCCATAGCTCCGCAATGAAGTCTCCTCGCTGTCCATATCAAATCCCGGGCTCTAGCGTCGGCTTCATCGGAGAAATGGGCGGGCAAGGTCGTCGGCTTCGTACCGAAGATGATCTACGTCGAGGCATCGCAAGATCAAGCTCCCACTTCACCAAGTCATGAAACTTATGAAGAAAATACCCTATACTACTTGGCAAGAGGTAGAGGATGAAGAAATAGGAGGTGGGTTCACTTTATAATTGGATTTCTCACTCATTTCATCAAGTCACCATTGATGAAGTCAAGCTTTCTTCATTGAAGAAGATGAAGAAGAAGAAGAAGGAATATTAAGATAAGTTATCATTTAAAAACAAATAAAATCCACACTTATCATATCTTAACCAAGGTCAAGTGTAGAGAGTTAACATGAGTTAGGTTGAATGGTTAGGGTTAGAGAAGAAGACAAGAATGGTTGCTTTGGTCAAAGCTTCATGAAAG